>CM035127.1:30169291-30244291 GCA_020205605.1 Panax ginseng | reverse complement strand
AAGCATGAATAGTAACACGGATGAATAGTACCCCAAAATGAAAAGATTAAAATTTAATAAGAAAGTTCATTCCAATATTTTAGAGAAATGATATTAGATGAAGCGCAAACCTCAAGGAATTTCTAATCATTTTAAGAATTATAGAAGCAATACTTACCATAGTAAGTTTTAAATTTAGGAATATGAAATGAAATAATATCACTTACATAATATGAAGTATGAAAGAAAATGATATCTATTACGAGTATTGAAAGAAAATAACATTTATTTACCTTAATAGTTGAGTAGTTTTGACTGAAATAACGGATATTATCTTGATGAAATCTTGTACTATTAGCTACACTCAAAAAATTCTTATATTCAAAATAAATACTTACAATATTATAGAAGGAATTTTTTTTGATTATGGTGTGAGTTTCATACCTCAATTAAGCAACCTATTTATAGGAAAAGGGTAACATACTATGCTTGGCAATCTTGCAGGTTGGCCTAACATTTTTTCCTAATTTTTATGCCTAAAACAATATTCCTATGGGTGAGGGCCCGTGCATTTGGAAAATGAATGGATGGAGAATTATTCCATCCATTTTACAGTACACCAACTTTGAAAAATAAAGAATACGAAGCAAAGCTTCTCACCTCCACCCACCTTTAATATAATCATATGCTGCAATTCATATATTATAATAATATTACTATTTAAACAATTATAAATTATACTATTATATTATCACATTATTAATTCTATTATAATGTAATATTATAATAATATATTTAAATGAATATTTTATCGGAGAAGATAATATGTCAAACTTTTAACAAATGTCTCATGCTAAAATTCCTCCATTTATATCAAAATTGAACAAATATTTATTTATCATATTTATTAAAAAAATATTTTATTAATCAATTATTTAAAATTATTTAATCTTTCAATAATTATTCCGAATTAATATTATAGATTCATAATACTGATAACCAGATCATTCCTAGGAAAGAGGGGGTTTCCGATAAGGATTTCTCCTTATTTGCGCACAATTATATACACTAACCCCTTTCCTCCACAGAACTTTCTAGACATTGTCAATAATGTTATCTAATAATATCATTTCAATAATATGAGTTACTGTGTCGTGACAATTATTGAATCAATAATATAAAATACGGAAAAAAGCACATTTATCCCACTGTGGTTGTAGTGTTTTAAGCAATTAGCCACTGTGCTTTTAAAATATTCAATTAGCCCACTGTACTTTTTAAAAATGTTTAATCAAGGAATTATCCCAATTTTGCTCACACGGACATTAAAAATTGAGAGGAAAAGCACCTTTACCCTAATTGTACTTTTAAAATATTCAATTAGCTTACTATACTTTTTAAAATGTTCAATCAAGCAATTACGTCCAATTCAACAATTCTTTCCTCTCCAATTCTTTAACGTCAATAGATCCGAGCATTGAATAGTTGTATTGATTTTCAAGTGTTATGTTAAAGGTAAGTTCTCTTCTCTCATAATCAAATCAACTATTATGAAAAATTTGTAAACTTTCATATATATAATGTTTTCTTCCTTTTAAGTAAGTTGTAAATTTTTAATTTAATCCTAAATATACCATCTTTTACGCTTAAATATGTAAGTTATTTGTTAAATGATATATTTATATAGTGAGATTTCAAGAACTTTAAAAAGTAATAATCATCTAATTCTAAAAAACAATCGAGCAGTCTTTGTAATTTGCTACCTTCTCTTCTGTCCAAATAACATTGGATTAGTTAATGTTCTTTTTCATTTATATTAAGATTATTTAAAGCACATTAATTTAAAAGTTACTCAATCAAAATATTTTTATTTATAAGCATTAAAATGTGCTATACCTATAATGCATTATATGCCCTGTGGTGGTGGTGTGGTGATCGTGTAGTAATTCAATACAGATAGTCGATCACATTGAAATGTGCTATTATTAAGTAATCATAATTGGTAGGACTCATGCACATATAAATGTAGAAATTAAAATTAACGTTTTTTCCCTCTTACTTAACTTCTCAATAGTAAAAATATTTTATTAAATTATTCCATCAAAATATTTATTAGCACTGTAGAAACATACCAAATATTCATTGAAAGAAATTTCAAAGAAATCGCTTACTAGATTAGAACCATTAAATTACACTATAGAAGATGTTAAATGCACTTATAACTAGTGAGACACGTCATTTGTATTTTATTTTTTAAAGTCATGTAGGAAAATTGGCCCAATTTTTTAATGTCCGTGAGCAAAATTGGATGGAATTGCTTGATTGAATATTTTTAAAAAGTACAGTGGGCTAATTGAATATTTTAAAAGCACAGTGGGGTAAATGTGCTTTTTCCCCCATTTTTTTAACGTTCGTGAGCAAAATTAGACGGAATTGCTTGATTGATCATTTTTAAAAAGTACAGTGGGTTAATTGAATATTTTAAAAGCAAAATGGTTAATTGTTTAAAATACTACAACCATAGTGGGGTAAAGGTGCTTTTTCTCTATAAAATACTATTCAATTATCACTGTAGCAATTATTGCATAAATAATATGAAAGAATGTGCAATTTTTACTATAACAATTATTGAGTGACTTCTTACGTAAGAATCAATAATCAGAGATATTGTGCAATACCGTATTATTCTTTGTGGAATAACGTAAGACCGCATACTTTTATCACCAGATATTTTAACGGTAAAAGTTATGCCGCCAATTTTATAAAAAGGTTATTTATGTCGCTTTCTATATCCGACAATTATTCCGTTATGTGGTCCACTAATAATTGCGTCGTCGTATGAATATTCCCCGACCAAACTAATATTTTCCGACAACTGTTTACTTTGTATAATTTTCACAATCACTCATAACTATAACATTTATTAAATCAACAGTACCTTACTATTTAGAATAATATAAAAAGAAAATCAAATCTTATTCATAAAAAGTTGGGGTCTTACAATATCTCTTCATTTGAAATTTATTTATTTAAATGAATTTTTCAAATACAAAATCTCTTTCTAGGTTTTGAATTTTCATAACCCTTATTTTCTCAATTCTCTTTCAAATAGTAAACCATATAGGTTTTTCTTAAAAAATTAAATCATTCCTTTATTTCCACTCTAGGTTTTAAACTTTAACATTTAACTTAATCATTTAAGATTTTCTAAATTTTTGGGTTGTCACATTCACCCCTTCATCTAAGAATTTCGTCCTCAAAATTATCGCATACTAATCTCTACTCATTCTATTGATCAAAACTAGTTTTTCTACTTAACCTTTACAATTTCCTCATCTGAGGATTTCTCTTCTATCATCTTATTCCATAATGACTACTCACTAGGAGTTTACATCTTCTAAACATCCAATAGTCTTCACAATTGTTCAATTCTGTGAAGCAGTATAAATAATGTAAAAAGTTTATTCAAGAAAACTTTTCATATCTATTTGAGGGGCCATAAAAATCATAAACTTTGAGGTTTAGAGGTATTTCTACATGTTACCTCTTTCAATTACGAAAGAAAAAGTACTCTACCTCAGAAACATTTTATACTAGGTAAACTACCGGTGTGTGTACCTTAGATGATCAGTCTATCGTACCTTAGTTTTTGGAATGACTATTTGCGTTCTTAGATTATAATATATTATCCAACTAGTATATCCCCATTTTTCGGGGTTGTTCACCTCAGACTTAGCATAAGATTCCGCACCAAAATAATTTGGTTCGGGATAACTTCTCAAAGAGATACTTGAATTTTCATAAACATTTGTCTAGCTGTATCAAATAGCTTAGACGTATAATAATAATTCGAATATCAATCAAAACACGTGTCTGGCCAATTTCAATTGGCAATAAATTATCTTTAAAAGTATGAAAATCATTTTATGATGTCATGATACCACCTTCGTATTCTGATCTGTTTGAGTATTCCATCATTTGGTGACTTTGTCATACTACATCATATCATAGTGGGTTGACAATCCTTATATCACATCCAACATTAGGCAATTCTTCATTGATAACTCCATCATTTTTATCATCTCTGCACCAGGTTCAATGATGCATTGATGATATATAAAATACATTTTGATCTTTCAAATAATTTTTGTCTAACTGAAACAATTAGCTTAGACACATGAATAATAGAATTTTTTTATAAAAAAAACTCATTGGTTCATTAATCCGACCCAATATTTTTCAAAAATACTTTTATTAGCATGATGTCAATAAATTCGAAATCTAGCATAGCTAGAAGATTTGGAATACTTATGCTTCCTTCATCCACTCTAATTTATCTCCAATGCTTTATTACTTAATAATTCTATTAATTTCTATCATCTTTAAAGATTACTATACTGAAAATCCTCAGTTCACCATCCATAACCTTCCTATACCCCAGTATAGTTCATCAAACATACCATACATTATGAGTTCAAGAACTTTCCACAATAATATGAGTTTAGGAACTTGTCCTAGCAATACGTAGTCCAAGAACTAATCAGGAATTGTCCACATTAATATGAGTTTAGGAACTTTCCACAATAATATGAGTTCAAGAACTTTTCACAATATTATGAGTTCAGGAACTTTCCACAATAATAGGAGCTTAGGAACTTTTTTTGGTCTCCCTGTTTACTTCCGCTATTCCCTGAATTATTCCATTTTCATTTATGGCCTCCATCATTTCCTCCACTACCTGATAAGTAGGTTTTATACATACTTATCCGGTATCTATTACTTGAATTAGTTGCTTAAAATCATGTTTTTTAGTTACTTCTCATGCATTTTGTGTTCATTTTATAGATTATATGTTTGGTAGCTGTGTGAGTGACTATTGGTATGAAATCACAAAGAAAAGCAATCCGTACACCGTTTGGGCTTTCATGTGCAATTCATGTTCTTGGCTTGGAAAATGGATTACATTTTAGAGCTTCTTCTTAGCTTTCCGGAACATCTTGAATCATTCCAATCGGAGTTCGGATGCAAGAGTTATAACCTTTGTACCAACGGACGTTGAACTTCACTGTTTTGGGTGGCCATTTGCATAACACTCACTTCCAATCCAATTTCGACCTTCATCCGTCCGTTCTTTCTTAATTCTCAAAGAATGAAAGTTGTAGATCCGTCAAGATCTTCGATTTGATAGGTGGAAAGCTTCGTAACTCTTCCCGGATCAAACGTTATGGTTGTTTTACCAGAGGACACTACAGCAGGAAAAGGACCCCGTAGAAATTTGGCTTTTTGTGAAGAAACCCCACGGGCGGGTACAAACTTCTACAAAATAGTGGGTATGCCAGCCGGGGAGGGCCCTTTAAGCCTTATACTCCTCGCCGGGGTGGGGGTACGCGCAGAAAAGTCGTTTTGTGTCCGAATTTTAGTTCAAGAAGGATTGGTTCGATCCGATTGACTCAAGGACTTCCAAGAGGACTTAAAGACATATAAAGATGCATATAATAGGGGGATAATCACAAGGATTAGAGAGAGGGAGAATTCCATTAGAGTAGATAAAAGTAGATTAGGACCAAAACCCTAATTCTAATGAGTTTTGGAGACTGAAGCAAGTTGGAGACCATTGAAGATCAAGAGCATGAGCTTGAGGAAGATGGAGATTTGCTGACAACAGATTCACTTCTTTTCCTTAATGTTATTCTTATCTTTTTATGTGGATTCAAGTGTGGATTCTTAGTTTTAATTCAATGAACTAATTCTTTGTTTGAGATTACAATAGATCTTATTGTGTAGTTTATTTTGATATGTTTCGCTATCAATTATTATGTTATATTGTGAGGATTGTCTATTATGATTTGGACTGATCATGATAGCATGTGTTTGTGATTTCTGCATAGATGGAGTTCATGATTCGTGTTTAGGATAGAGATATGCCTTTACACTATATGTAATCTTATAGAGAACTTGTGCTTTAAATCCTTTTTAATTGTAATTCACATAGAGATATTGTGGATTAGTTAATTAGGGTGTCTTGCTTAATTCTGTCATCTGTGGATTTAAGTGAGTATGTGTATTATGCCTCGAGTGGTGGTTTTATCTGCTTTAGTGTTCTTGATTAACAATTCAGAATAGAGAATAATTGATGAGGAGTGTGTTAACTTAAATGAAGCAATAAGTGAAGTTATGATCTTAAATCTCCGTAATATGATTTTTAATTAGTGGTAATTAGAATTAGTGTAATTAAATAATTTAATTCATAATCTTAAATTGATTGTTTAAATAAAATTAGTTTGGTTAAGAGAATATTTGGTAATTTGTATTAACAATTCCTCGTGAGAACGATACTCTACTTTCACTTTATTACTTGTTGACCACGTATACTTGTGTGTTGTGCGTAATTAGATTTTACCCAACACTACCCTCAGTCTTACTTCCTCCATCTATCTTCTTCTTATTCTCCTGGTTAAACTTAGTCAACGCCTCACTTCCCCCTTCATCTATAACAGCCTTCTCCAAGATTGATCCAAAAGAACCAATCTGCAACATAGAAACTTTGTTATAGAGCCAGAGTTTCAGGCCCTGCTCAAACCTCCTTGTTTTCCTCTCCTCAATGTCCACTTGGTGTGGAGCAAACCTAGCCAGTTCATTAAACTTGGAGTTGTATTGGGGAACTGTCATGTCCCCCTTCTTCTATTTTAGAAATCATATCTCCATACGACTCTATGGGAGCTGTCGTTGACGCCCCAAAATTAACCTCACTTTTCTTTCATAAATTAACACAGTAATAAGCAAGGATCGATCCTACAGAGAATGAATTATTTTTGTATATATCCAATTGTTTCCAATAACAAGGGGGTTTTGAATTAATCAACTCATGTAATGAAAACAAAGATTAGTTCAGTTCTATAGTTCAGTATCACCTTTTAGCAATTATGAAATAATCAAGTTTTATAATATTTACCCTTCAATGAGATTAACAATTCTAGATAACCGCAATCGCTAATTATCCGCAATTCTCTTTTTCTAGTAAATTTAAAGTGACAATCGTCCAAATAAACCCTAACTATCATATAACCTAGAACTATTAGACTAGATTTAATATAACATCAGCATGAAGAATGAGAATTAGGTTATTTTAAGTAACAATTACACAATCATGAATTATTTAACTTACCTTCAAATGATCTTAGCAATACTCAAAAGCTTGTCCACAATCATGCATCACTAATTGCTACTTATGATCAAATATAATATTGTTTGCTTAATACTATATTTTAATCTAGCAGATGATATTAATCATATTAATCTAACTGGCCAAATCAAATCAGTCAGATAAAATAGCATGCAATCAATTAACACAGATTATCAGAATGATTCTCATACAAGAAGGAATAAATAAAGTAAACTAGATCAAACCGTAATTATGAATAAGGTTCAACATCCTTGAGAACTGAAATAGAGAATTTAGCTCGACATGCCTTCAAGTCTGCACTCCAATGTTGTAGATGATATAATGAATGTCTTAAAATCATAACTGTTACATCTATTTATAATGTTAGATAAAGTCATAAATCCTATGAGAACTAGAAATTCAAATCCTAAAAAGAATTATAAATCATAGCTTGTTTCCATAAAGAAATAGAAACCAATTTTGAAAAAATCTCAATCTTAAAAGAAATCATAAGTCTAATAGAGGCATGAATCCAATTTCATGTAGAAGTCTGCCAAAATTTGCTCTTCAAAAGTTTCAAAAAATCCTTCAACTTTTCGACCTATGGCGCCGCCCGCCCATTTTTAGTATGGGCAGTAGTCGGTCGCTTCAACCTGAGAGAGGAATGGGCTGGGACGAATTCAATATACATCGGGGCGAGTTTGGACAAAGAGGTATCTATTAGGGCGGACTCATGCAAGGCTTTGGATTCTCCGGGGCGGAGTCAGATTTTGTTGGAACTTCTTTGTCGCGCGGCCATGCTACTTTTTTATGGGGAACAAGCGTGGCCATGCCTAACCTCAGTGTGCAACCGTTTACCTTTTAGCTTCGATTCGTCCCGTTTTCATCTTTTCAGCTCCAATTACTCTTGAAATCAATAAACACACTTATCAAGCTCAATTACATAGTAAATCATGCAATAAACTAAACATAAAGGAAACATTATCATAGAATATTTTGCACTCATCAAATTCCCCCACACTTAGCCTTTTACACGTCCTCATGTAAAAAAAGAGTTTGATTTCCAAAAGAATTATATTTAAGCAAACTCTCCAAAAGTTTCAAGTTCACATCATGAATATCAACACTAACAAACAGATACATGTTTAGTACCTCATCAACTAATGTATAATAACAACCTCATCTCTCAGCATTGAAATTCTTTAAATCAAACATGTATACACATAAGTGACTTTCCTATGATTCACACAGATACGCAACTTAACTATTATGGAACAAAAATTGTGCGCACTGACTCACAACTCAAAACAGATTTTGCTTTCTTTTTATTTTTTTTATTTTCTTTCATAGAACCTTCTTTAGAGTACAGATGAATGCATTTTGACACTTTGTCTCATATTTTTTTTCCTTTTCTTGACATGTGCAATGTCTTTTTTTCTTAGGCTTTTCAGAGTTACCCATGTAGCGAACTTTCCAGCAACGACTCCCAAACCAGATGGTCTTAGGATGCTCACCACTAGGGCTTACTTATTCAAGTAGCGAAGACAACAAAAGTCAACTAGTCAAGTTGCTTTTATCTATCACACTTTTAAGCGTGAATACTGATGATTCTTGAGGCTTGGATACCCAGTTATTTGTATAATGGACATTGAAGTAGATTTTTAATTTCTCTCCTTTTCCTCGTTTCTCCTTTTCTTTTTTTCCATTCATCATTTTTTCAACTTTTTCTCCACATGGTTCTGCAACAACATAACCAGTTAAACTGTTCTCAATCATGAAATCAATGCACATAGACAATTCCACAGATAACTCAGCCAAATAAGCATGCTTCTCATATTCGAGTACTCATGTATCACAGATTCAATTCAAATCAATTACAATAGATCATGACTTAGTTTTCATCTTTCATCAACCAATTCGGCATCAAATAGATTCTGAAATTTAGCATTAATTTTAAATCTCTGACTTTAACCTTTTTTAACACTTAGCTAAATAGAATCATCAAACCAATCTCAAAAATTTTCAAGGCCAAATTTGGTCAAATTTCTCATTAAAATGGATCAATATTCCTATCTACCTATCTAAACTAATAAACTTCCCCCACTCAAACCTTACATTATCCTCAATGTAAGAAAATCTTGCAAATAATAAAGTAAATACTATCTAGCATACAACTAAGAAACTAAAAACTAAAGGGATAGAAAGATCAAATCTGAATCTTGGGTTGCCTCCTAAGCAGCTGCCCTTATTTATTGTCATTGGCTTGACATCATCCTTCTCATTCTACGTAATCGAACTTGTAAACTTCAAGTAGACTGGTAACAGTTTCAATTCATTTGAAGCATCCTTTAGATCATGATTTTGCTCCATTCTAGTCCTCAAATCTTCCTTTTCTATTTGTATTATCTCAAAAGATTCCTACACTGAATAGTCCACAACATCAATAGCAAAAACAAAATTAATATCACTAAGATACCTTTTGACTTCATATATGACGAACTGGACATGTGCATCATCCAATTCCATGGTTAAGATCACATGATGTTTATCTTTCACTGTTTTTGCTATTTACACAGATGTATCATCTATATACTCTTTGTAATGATCTGTAGAACTTATCAAATTATCCTTCTCTTCCTCTTGTTCCTCCTCCTCATCAAATTTTTGTTAAATTTGGACATTACATTTTCACACATTGCACTGATGCATGTCTCTGAAGTAAGCACATAATCTTCTTGCTCCTCCTCATCACATCCTAGGGTAATTATACTTACGTTCTCAACAATTTGAGGAGGTAACTTCCCTAAGCCTTGAGATTCTAAACTACTAATTGCGTTAGCAAGTTGACTCATCTGATTGTCCAACCTATGGATGGAAGTCCTTGTGTCTTGTTGGACCTGCTACATCTAATTCATAAACTGTTGTGTCTGACTAATGAATGCTTTGAACATATCCTCCATAAATGTTCCAGAATTGGCAAGTACTTCATAGCTTAAGTAGGGATGATCTCTCCATCCGGGATTGTGAGTTTCTGCCCAAGGATCATATTGATATTGATGATGTCCTACAAATGTCCCCACAATATTGACTTGTTGCATAGTTTCAACCTCATGCAATATTGGATAAGCATCACTGGTATGCCCTGACATTGAGAAAATTCCACACTCCTTTCCAACTTGCATATTCTCTGTAGTCATTTTTCGAACCCACACAGTTAATTCCGAAATCTGTAGCTCAAAAATATTTATGCTTACCCCATTTACCCTTTGAGGTGTATGATCTATTCTAGTTCCATACTGCTGTAAGTTGGCTGCCATGGTTGCAATTAAGTTCTTCACAGCTTCTGGAGTTTTTTATATCAGTGTTCCTCCACTTGCTGCATCAATCATGTTTCTATCCATTGGTAGCAACCCCTTATAGAAGTACTGTATCAAGTATTGATCATCAATTCTATGAGGTTGACAGCTGGAACACAACTTCTTAAACCTTTCCCAATACTCATAACGAGTCTCTCCATTGAACTGACTGAGTCCAAATATCTCCTTCCTTATGTTGGCGACTTTTGATGCAGGAAAATACCTCTCCAAGAATAGCATTTGCATATCAATCCATGATTGTATTGATCCTGAAGGTAGATAGTACAGTCAGTCCTTTGCGAGACCTGCTAATGAGAATGGAAAAGCTATAATCTTGATCTGCTCCTCTGTCACTTCTTGTGGTTTCATGGTGGAAAAGACCACATGGAACTCCTTTAGATACTTATATGGATCTTCACCTATAAGTCCAGGAAAAGTAGGCAAAAGATGAATTAGTCCATTGTTAAGTTCAAAAGCATCATCTAAAATAGGATATTCAATACACAAGGATGGTTGATCAAGATCAGGAGTAACCAGTTCTTTCAAAGTTATGTTGTTGAGAGCAGCCATCTCTTCATGCAATTCTTCTATCTCTAGATCAAATTTTAATTTAAAAGAGTGAGAGAATCGAGTCTTAAACTAGAAATAAAAATAAAAGAAAACAAAGAATAAATAAAAAACAAATAAAATTCCCCGGTAACGGCGCCAAAATTTAGAAACTGTCGTTGACACTCCAAAATAACCTCACTTTTACTTCACAAATTAGCACAGTAGTAAGCAATGATAGATCCCACAGAGAATGAATTATTTTTGAATTTATCCAATTGTTTCTATTAACAAGGGGGTTTTGAATTGATCAACTAATGTAATGAAAAACAAAGATTAGTTTAGTTCTATAGTTCAGTATCACCTTTTCATAATTATGGAATAATAAAGTTTTATAGTATTTACCCTTCAATGAGATTAACAACCCTAGATAACTGCAATCGCTAATTTTCCGTAATTCTCCTTTTAGTGTAAATTTAAAGTGACGATCGTCCCAATAAAACCTAACTATCATATAACCTAGAACTATCAGTCTAGATTTAATATAACATCATTATGAAGAATAAGAATTAGGTTATTTCAAGTAACAATTACACAATCATGAATTATTTAACATGCCTTCTAATAATCTTAGCAATACTCAAAAACTTGTCCGCAATCATGCATCACTAATCGCTATCTATGATCAAATATAATATCGTTTACTTAAAACTATATTTTAATCTAGTAGATGATATTAATCAGATTAATCTAACTGGTCAAATCAATCAATTAGATAGAATTTCATGCAATCAATTAACACCTTTTCACAAATATGGAAAAGACTTTTTTTTCAACAAGTAAAAGACTTCAGTTCTACAAATCATATCAATCAGATATAATAACATGCAATCTATTAACACCTTTTCACAATTATGAAAAAGACTCCTTTCAATGAGTAAAAGACTTCAGCTCTACAATTCAGTATCACCTTTTCACAATTATATGGAATAACCAAGTTTTACAATATTTATCCTTCAATGAGATTAACAATCCTAGATAGCAATCGTTAATTATCCGAAATTCTCCTTTTATTGTAAATTTAAAGTGGCAATCGTCCCAATAAACCCTAACTATCATATAACCTATAACTATCAATATATATAGAATATAACAGCAGCATGAAGAATGAGAATTAGGTTATTTCAAGTAACAAGTACATAATCAATAATTATTTAAATTGCCTTCTAATAATCTTAGCCATACTAATAAGCTTATCTATAATCATGCATCACTAACTGCTACTTATGATCAAATAAAATATCGTTTGCTTAATATTATATTTTAATCTAGTATATTATGTTAATCAGATTATTTTGACTGGCCAAATCAAATCAATCAGATAGAATAGCATGCAATCAATTAACACAGATTATCAAAATGAATTGCATAAAATAAGGAATAAATAAAGTAAACTAGATCAAACCGTTAATTATGAATAAGGTTCAATATCCCTGAGAACTAAAATAGAGAATTTATCTCGACATGCCTTTAAGTTTTCACTCCAATGTTGTAGATGATAAAATGAATGCCTTAAAACCCTGACTAGTACATCTATTTATAGTGCTAGACAAAGTCATAAATCCTATGAGAACTAGAAATTCAAATCTTAAAAGGAATTAAAAATCATACCTAGTTTTCATAAAGAAATAGAAACCAATTTGGAAAGTAAATCTCAGCCTTAAAAGAAATCCTAAGTCTAATAGAAGCATCAATTCAATTCCATGTAGAAGTTTGCCAGAATCTGCTCTTCAAAAGTTTCCAAAAATCCTTCAAGTTTCCCGACCTAGCGTGGTCGCGCCCCATTTGTACTATGGAACGGTGCGACTGTGGCCAACACCAAAGAGGAATGGGTTGGGGTGTATTTGGACAGAGAGGTATCCGTCGGGGTGGACTCATGCAAGGATTTGGATTCGCCGAGGCAGAGTTAGATTTTTTTGGAACTTCCTTACAGCGCAACCGTACTACTTTTGGATGGGGAACAGGCATCGTCGTGCCTAACCTCAGTCTGCAACTGTTGGCCTTTTAGCTCTAATTCATCCTGTTTTCATCTTTTCAGCTCCAATTATTACTTAAATCAATAAACACACTTATCAAGCTCAATTACACAACAAATCATGTAATAAACTAAACTTAAAGGAATCATAATCATAGAATATTATGCATTGATCACTTTGAATACTCGGAGGGAAATAATTCTCGAAGTATAAATGCTTGAATCTTTCCTACACAACCACTCCCTCTTTGGCCCTATTCTGGTTAGTTTCCCACCAGAAATTGGCATCATCCTTCAACATATAGGTAGTAAGAGCCGTCTTTTTCTCCTCTCCGATCCTAGAAATAACGAACGCCTTTTCTATCTCCTTGATCTACGATTGAGCCTCTATAGGCTCAGTGGTTCCCCTAAACTCGGGCGGTCCCACACTTTTAAAATTCTTAAAGCTGGCTACTTGCGCAGCTAGAGGATTCATGTTAACTCCGGCAGGGTTTCAATTAAATGACCTTATCAGTAGATCTATGAACTCTTGCATAGGGTTTACTGGCTCCCTAATCTCGGGTTCATTTTCTAGTTCTTCGCTTCGGTTTCTCTGCATTCTCGATATTCCTCTTCCTCTCCATCTTAGCGGCATTTTCTGTTAATGAAATATTTATTATTATTAATATTGCATTATATATCTTATAGCATTTTTATTTAATGCAAACACATATTTAACTCAAAGCACATTAAATAAATATTTTATATTAATATGCTTCTCTTACCACATTGCACTTCATTACATAGCTATTGCTATAAACATTACATATCCCTTCTATTTACATTCAAAAAGATGGGATTTACATAACTATTCTCTAACTTGTACAAAAGTTGGGACTTACAAAAAATATCCTGCTATTTATACAAAAGCAGGGATTTACACATTTCACATATATGTATATACATTCATATACATTTACATCATTTACATATACTTCATTCATAAGATATTATCCTATCTTTCTTAATATTCTCACTATAATAAAAGATCTTATAATTCGAACTTCATCTTACGTTTTTCTACTTCCTTAACCTGTCTTCTTTTTAATTATAATAATTCCTTGCTAGGTGATCTAATGAACCACACTCATAACATACATTACTTTTTGGATTGGGGAAATGTGGAGAAATATGCCCCTCTTGTACACACTTATAGCATACCTTCTATCCTTTTCTATATACGCATGTATGCATCTTCCCATATTTCTTAAAATCTTCTATTCTCTTCTTAAAGTTTCCTTGTTTACTTCCTGATTTTCATGGATCATTGTTATTCCATTTTCTTTTTCCCTTCTTACTCTGAGTTTCCTGAAATATATTGCATTTAGCTCCCATCTTCTTAACCTACACCTCCAGCTCATCACGCTCTTTTGTCATTTCTCTTAATGCCCTTTCCCATCTCTTATTTAAGTATCTTTCTAACTTCCATATTTCTTCTAAGAAAAACACTCTATCCCTCAGATCGTGCACTTCAATCGCTAATTGATCATCTTCGGTTACTCCCATGTTTTTCCTTCTTCTTCTATCCCCATTTCTGGCTCTATATGAGCCTCCTTGAGATTTGATTTTCCTTCTTCACTCAGCTCCATCTTCGGGTATTCTTCATGACCACTCTCTAAATCTATCATGGGTTCGTCTTCCATCACATTCTCAAAATGTAAGACTTCAGATGCTTTATTTTAAGCTGCTTCAGCTGTCACTTCTTCTTTCATATTCTTTCAAACTGAAGATCCATACTTGAATTAATCTCTATTAGCACCACCAATTCTTTCTTAGGTACTAGCTCAAATGGAGCAATCAGCTCCTCGCTTCCTACTCTAACATCTCTATAATTTGATTCTTCTCCTGGCATCTACAATCAATTAAAATATCTTGATTAGTACATACATAACAATAAACCATATTTCATATAACAAATAACAATTTATTTACGTTATTTTTACTTTTTATTTAACTTCTTTTGATGAATTCCCATAATTCCTCTCCTACAAACTCGTTCTGAGTTTATCTTCTTACTATCTTCTCTACTACTCTAATTCCTCCAAAGTTATAGCCTAAGGTGTTCTCACCTATGGTTTCTAACCTATAGCTTTGATACCAACATGTGACGCCCCTAAACCCGTGTACCTTTAAACTCCGGATATGGTGCTCCACGGTACTTCTCAATTAACATAATAATGACATGAAGATAATTACTAATTATTACAATATGTCTTACTCTAAATCCCATGTTCTCAGACCTTTAAGTCTTCAACACATGATTAAGTATTAAGTAATTATTATAATACTTCTAATTATTACAGATAGTTACAACTATCTTCTACTCGTCCATCTTTAATTTTCCTTTGTCCTAACAGGACCCTTTTATCTGCTCTAACTTCGCTGAAAATATTTAATTTAAAGCAAGGATGAGCTATAAAGCTCAGTAAGTATATACAATTGAATAAACAACAAAATCAAGAATCATGTTACTATTTCTATAACTGAATAATAGTTGTGAAAGCATGCCGAATGAATAGGAATAATAATAATTTCCTTTTTATATAACATTATTGAAACGACGTACTGATCGAGCGGTCAGAAGACCTTGAACATTTTTGTTTTCTCAAGGGTTTAACAGTAATTCAACTATGAACCGGTCAGACTTACGGGCATGTTGGGTGATCAGCCCAGTGTACCCTATATTGTACAACACCCTGGCTAAACGACTATATGCGTTTGTGTGACAAATTCAGGGGTCTGTCGGGGTTTTTCGACGTAAAATACTCCAATATTAGGGTTGTTCATCTATGTTTTGAGTCCGAATCCACAAAACAATTTGGGTGGACAAATCTATCTAATCCAAATAACGTTCAGAGAATGGTATTCAAATCAATAAAATGTTTTAACATTTGTCTAGCCGATACAATTGGCATTGACATAAACAGTTCATGAATATTAGAACTTTAAAAATTGAACAAATTATGTCAAAGCAAAACTTGAACAATTTATGCATTATAGCAAAATTTAAACAATTTATACATTATAACATAGCTGAATACTTGTACAATTAATAGAGAGTTTGTTTAAGTCTAAAGGTTGCACGATCAATAAATATTGTGTAAACCGAAGCGTACATAAGGATATATACTCAAAAATTGATATTCAAATGAAAGTTGAATGCAGTTAGACTACTTGCTCAATAAAATTTGAGTAAATTTAGGAAACTTGCCTCAAGCATATTCTATACTTTGACGTTAATCACCCTTTGAAAGTCCTACGCATTTAGTGCACATAGACATATTAATTAGTCACGTATAAATGTCACTCATGGTTTACTATAATTCTATTCCATGTTTTATAATGTTCGTTTCATTAAACTCGGAACATTATTGAAGCTCATTAATATTTGATTTGGCGTTTTTGGCGTTAAAGTACATCGACGCCTTGAAACTTGTCTAACCCGATAGCGTATAAGCGGCATCTTTATTGTGTATACGATGGATACGTTCAATAGCACTACCATTCCTTGGTTTACATTCCTCTAGAATATATTTCTAAAGTCTAATGTTTAGAACTCTAAAATACTAGTCAAACCATGTATCTTTGAAGAAACCACCACGATTTGCATGCGATTGCACAATAGCCCTAAAAATGCCTAAATTGGACCTTGCTCTGGACCTCAAATCTAAAAACTTAAAGAACAAAAGTTGTAGTTACACTCCTTATCTTTCTAGATCATCTTGAATCACTACAATCGGAGTTAGGACGAAAACGTTATGCCCAATTTACTAAAGGACGTCCAGACTGTCCGACCTACAGCTTTTCTGGCCAATTTTATTCTATGGGTGGCGCGGGCGCGCCCACCCTGCAGAATCTATGTTAAGCTTTGATAAATTTTTGACTTTGCATAGTTTTAGCATGCTTAATTCGAAACATCATAACTTGCTCGTCTGATATTGGAATGAGCTCGTTCTTTCGTCTATTTCTTCCTTGTAACATCTTCTTTAAATCCCTCTGGGCAAAATAATTTTCCCGATTTCCAAAGTGGTAGGAAATTTGGCTTAAAAATCCCCCGAAAGTCATTTTTCACCGAAAGACGTTCCAACGTTAAATTTTCTAAACATCATAACTTACTCATCTGATGTCGGATTGAGTTCGTTCTTGAGCTTACGACTCACATTTTCCATTAACTACAAAACAACTGGAAAGAAAGAATTTTCCAAAAGCGTTAACTATTGGCCCAAAAAGGGTACCAAACTAAGATTTTTCACAATTGACACCTTTTGCGGAAAATTTCGCCATAACTTCGTTATAGCGTATTTTTCTTTTGTTTTACTTGGAACTTTTCCATAACTTCTTTATCTAAAAATCCTTCTACCTGGATTTTTTAAACAATAAACATTTAAATTCCAATTTAAATTCCTCTAATATGATTTCCATCCTTTACGCTTAGGCTTACAATTTTAGCTTTTGTTTTCACTTTATACATATTAATAAGTGATTTAACATATCTAAACCACAATTAGCCTAATCACTCCAAGATCCTTCTATGATCTCTCATCAAACAACACAACCACCAACAAGTAACTTCATAACATACTACAAATGTTTTAAAGGAAATAAAATGAAGAAGATAGGTTTCTAGAGTTTTTTACCTTTGATGTTCTTCTTCTTCTTAGCTTGAATGATGATCAAAGCTAGCTATACTCCTTCTCCTTTACCAAGTTAGGATCTTCTCTCTCCATCTCAACGAACTCTCAAGTTCTTACTTTCTCTTTTTCTCCCTCAAGCTCTTGCTCTCTCTCTTGCTCTTGAAAAATGAAGATGAAGAAAATGAAATGGTTAAGTGTTGGATGTTTTAGGTTAATTAAATCTCCCACCAACTAACCTAACCATGCTCCCAAGGGTTAACCACCCATGATCAATTAACTTAAGCTAGACAAAATTAGGACATTAAGGCCATGTTTGATTGAATTAAAATGAAGGAAATGAACCAATATTAAATGGTTTGCTTCTTTTAGACCTAAACTTACCAAAAAATAGAAAGTTTCCAAACAACTCCATCTTATCTTCCACCCATCCGCCCACTTCCTTTTCTCTCTCTCTCTCTCTCTCTCTCTCTCTCTTTCCCACATTCAATTCACCATATGCTTGAAATGCTTGCAAATGATACTTGGCTATCGTATCTTGTGACTCACCCCTTAGCCTTTCAATTCTTCTTTATCCCATCTGCTAAATTGTGTTTGCAAGACACTTGGCTATCAACTTATTTAATCAAGTGACACGTGGAATTGCCAAACTTTGGCTCCAAGTTTGGCTCACACTTTGGCTTAAGTCTTCAAGCCATGGCTTCAAGGCTTAAGCCTCCCCAACCCTAAGTTTGAGCCTTGGCTTAACCCTAAGCCAAACCACCTCAAACCCTAGCCAAACCTCTTTCATTTTCTAACCAAGTCATTCAAACCCTAGGCTTAGCTAGACCAAAATTTATTTAATTTCTCATTTTCTTTTTAGTTAAATTTCATAATTCATTTAGTTAGCAAAAAGTCCATTTTGCTCTTTCGTACAATTGATTAGGGTTTACTTCCCGAAATAAGTCGGTTACATGATTTCTTTCTAGTTAGATTTCCTAACTTTTTCGGTTACGTTTTCGTAACACGCTCGCTTAGTCGAAAAATTGACTTTCGATTTTCGAAAATCCGATTTCGCCACTGCTCCCCTTTTCCTGAATAAATGTTACGTCGCTCTTCGAAAATTCAAAAAAACAAAATTGGATTTTTAGCGTTAATAGTGATTTTATGTCTTTTCTAATAAAAATATTTGTATTGGAGATTCCGTCTCCCTTTTCCAAATAAACGTAATGCCGTAATTCGAAAAGTTTAAAATAACGAAAAAGCATTTTCTACGTTTTATGAATAGTGATTTTTCGTTTTTCTCGGAAAAAATTATTTTCTCCCAAAAATTCTAAACACTCATAGTTAGTCACGTAACACGTAAACTAGGTCATTAATCGATCTACAAACTCATAACACACAATTTATTGTATCAAAATATTTATTTTATTTAATAAATATTAAAAGTCTTATTACAAAGATATTCTACGATCTCGATCGTTACATACTAGATGTTCAAACTATGCTAAATTGCAAAAATAGATGTTTTGATGATTGAATTTCATTAGTTACTATGAATTTCATTGCATGAGATGAGATGATTATTTAAAGATGAGATTAACTATTTCCAGGTGGGAATTTTATTGATGTAGATGCGAATTATAGTAATTCTTGAACTGTGATAAATTGATGATGCCTTGTCAAATAATTTGGGCAATTGTTAGTATAGGTTACACTCTGTGCAACAATGTGTTGATGTAAGTAGATGTGGTCATGATTTCACCCCGTGAAATGATGTGATGGCGATTATAAGCAATAACGTGCTAGACCAATATCCGCACTTAGGTGCGATCCAAAGAGATGTTCTAAAATTGAATTGTTTAAGATGCTAACTTTTGAAAATCAAAAACTATGATGAGAAATAGCCGTATGTAATTAACCGTTTTTAAATATGATGACGGTTAGAATGATGTTAGCGATGCTAGATGATAAGGAATCTGAATTATTCTTGTTTATCCGTATGACTTCATAATTATTGTTTCAATTGTTGAAGATTTCAGTTAGATGTTATTCTAATCCTATGATGTTGTTTATTCAACTGTTTATACTTGCTAAGTAATTAAATGCTCACTCTTGCTATAAATAAATGTTTTTCAGCTAAGCTAGAGCGGACCGAAAAATTTGATAAAGTTCGAAGATGAAGACTTTATAAGAGAAGCAGATGTGTATTAATTGTAATACTTTTAAATGATGTAATATTCATTTGTAATATATGATGTATTAGTAAAGGTCTTAGAACCTAAGTTTAGATGAGATGTATTGAAAAAGAAAATAGAGACTATATTTATGATGTTAAGGTTATTGATGGGATGATTAGCACCGTGACACACCGAACTCGGTTGAAGGTAGACCCGAATTTGGGAAGGTTACATTGTTACTGGAGCTGAGGCAATCATGTAGTTCTATTGTTAATGATCTTTAGTTTTTCTTGGATTTGTTCCCTATTTTTGTTTGTCCATTGGCAACTCTTTTCAGACCATCCAAAACACCTGTTGAGAGGAAAAAAGAACTCTTTGTTGTTGTATGGGTTGTTTTTTGTTACTTAAAATGTATTGTTTTTTGTTACTTAAAATATATTTATTGTAAATTATGGACAAGTTCGCAGTTCCAAAAAAAGGTAAAACGTCTTATGATCAATTTGATAAAATTCTTTTAACAAGTAGTGGATCGCTTCTACGATAACAATTACTCATATATCTGTTGTACTAATTGCATATTTACATTACTATTTCAGATATTTTTTTTCACACATTATGTGTTCTGCTCTATTATTGGGTTAGTATTTGTTTCTGGATGCAATGTTATCTAATCAATAATTAGTTTCATTGTTTGAATGTCTTTTAGCTTTTATCTGTGTAGGATTTTTGAGGTTTATGTATGCATATGGAAATTTAGGATGCAATTTATTTTTAATTAACAATCTGAATTAAAAATGGAAAGGAGAAAGACAATTTTCTATTCTATAGATCAAATTACGGGCCAATCAAGGGACATGAGAAATATAATTTTCTATGCTATAGATCAAATTATGGGCCAATCAAAAGATGTCTCTTTATTTTAAAATTTTGTCAAATACTCATCGCATATTGGACAAATTATTCAATCTATTATTTGAACTATTATGTGCATTGCACGGATTATTAACTAGTAATTATAAAAATTGTCGAGTTTTATTTGGTCACTCAACTTCAAGTCTTCAAAATAAAATTGACCTAACTAATTCTTGTGTTTTTAACACAAACTTGAAAACTAGTTTAAAATTTTATAAATTGGAATTTATTTAAATTTACATTTGTTTGGAGTTGATTTGGGAAAAAATCACCCCTCTAAAATTCATTCTCATACGTAACTTGGGTGGGGGATTATATTTTTAGTCTTTTTTCTTGTTGTTGCGTTCCCTTTGTTATATTCATCCGTGATTTGTTGAAATAAAAAAATTCGAATTTATTTTTATAATTAATTGACCAAAACAAGCACTCCACCGAGTAGATACAATAATCGGAAAAAGGTTCATTTAGGGTATCTTGGAACTAAAGTTTTACATTGAGATAGTACTTTTCTTTATTTTTTTACTCGTTCAATTTTTTCTTCCTTTTTTTTTCTCTGACATTTTCTAAGTTCCAAACATGACAGAAATAAAGAAATAAGTATTCAACTAGCCAAAACTTTAGAAGATAAAACACACAGGACGACTACAGTGAAAATATATATATATATATATATATATATATATATATATATATATATATATATATATATATATATATATATATACAAGTTACTAATAAATTAACTATATGATCAGTATCTATAAGCCTTCACTCCTTATGGATATTAATTATATACTATATAATTATTTCTTAAGGAACAATCTTCAATAACATATTAACATGTTAGCTTGCATTCAAAGTCGTGCTATGTTGGCATTAATTTTTATATCAGTTATATGGTTGATTACTTCTTCATAATATATCCATACATTTAATTTCTTGTACGTGAGGCATGATCAACTTTATGCATGTAAGACCATAGGTAGAAAGTCTGATCCCTTCATTTCGACACAATAAAAAGTCAAGCTGGCATGGTGGGAAGTTTTTGAACAAATGTTGTAAGATATTAATTGTAAGGTTGTAAACGAGTCCAATCGAATCGAACATAGAGGTACTCGAATTCGATTCGAAATATTAAATTCATACTCGAATTTGAATTGTATTTAAAAAATTCTACTCAGATTTGACTAAACTCGAATATTTATTACTCGAATTCGATTCGACTAGGATCGAATTATATTCAAACTACTCGCGATTCAAATTCAAGCTCAAATTCGAGTCTCCACATAATAACTAGTTTTATAATAAATATAATTATAAATTGAATTTGTTATTTTACTTATAAGTAAAATAAGGAGAAAATAAATTTACTATTACACTTTACAAATATAAAATCACAATTAAAAATAAAAATAAAACAGAATAATAATAATTAATTATCCTAATTTGATTTAATTTTGTATATATTATACGAGAATGTATCGAGTATCTAATCGAATATGTATTAATCGAGTATGTATCAAATCATAATCGAGAATTTAAATAGTTTGAATTTTAAACGAGTCGAGTATAACATTGCTCATATTCTACTCATATTTTTATTCGAACTAGTTTTTATGCTCAAATTTAGATCATATTATTAACGAATCCGAATCTCGCTCGTATTATTTCAAATTGAGCTCGAACTGTTTAACTCGTTTACAGCTTTAATTAGTTGAGTTCAACTAAATTCAAAACCTTAAATTGATTGATGCATATAAGTTTTAGGTTCAAAACTTTTTTATTATGCTTTGTTCTTTTTAAAATCTCTACTATTGAACCTAATTTAACACAAATATTTACATTGATATAAAAGTAACACATTAAAGGAGCGATAACACCGAAACAATCACAAAAATTTAAGCAGCAAATGTTTGAACTTAAAAAAAAAGGATAAATGTCTGTAGAACATGCAAACAAGTAAAAATATGTTGACAAAATTGAATAATTATGAAGTTGTTGTACTGAATCTTCAGAGACTATTTATATTATCTAAAGTTTAACAACAAATAAAATTTAATTAAAAAAATTGAGTCCAAAATACAAAGAACTGCTCGAAAATAATTGAATATATTGAGTTAACCTAAATAATACATACATCTAATATATATTTAAAATTTTCATATATTTCAAAACATAAGTTATAATAAATCTTGATTGATAAAATGTATTACGCTATTTGATTGATAAAATCTATTTTTCTCCTAATTGCTAAAAAAATAAAGACAACTTTTAGTTAAGTTGGTGCCCCTACACCATAAAATTGCATTTGAAAGGCAGTGTTAGCATAATTTTTGAGACATTTTCAACATTAAAATTTATATAATTTATTTAAGTCTTGAAAATAATAAATTTTATAACTAGTACTTCTTTTTAAATAGTTTATAATATTTATAATTATATTAAAGTAAACTATATAAATTTATATCAATTTTAATTTTTAAAATATTTAAAATTGACTTTTGAAAAGTCAATATTGAAAATTTAAAACATAGAGTAATTATACAATTTTTATATAGGGTCAAGTATTCTTTTTCGACAGTCAAATATCAAAAGTTAGCTAGTATGCAAAGCTATAAACCTTTTTTTATATAGTCAAGTACTTCGTTTATTAGACACAGTCCATCATTAATATGTATCAAAAATATTATTAATTTTCTAAAGTCAACTTTTTCAGTAGTGTTCATCATAATTCATTAGTAGGTAGTAGTATTTTGAGAAAATATCTTTTGCATCATGCTGACAATATATCAACTTATAATGAATGAGTTAGGAAATCAACTCAAATTATTACAATCCAGTGATAATAAGAGAAATTTTTTTGTTAACGTTTACAATCTTGTTAATTTACTGAACTCATTTTTATGTCATAGCTTAATATGATTAGAATGTGTACTATGAAAAAGTTAATACAACGATAAAGAAAAATGCACTACAAAAAATAGGACTATTTTCGACGGAATTAAAGTCGACGGAATGAATTCGGTTGGAATTAATGTATTGCCGACGGAATATTCAGTCGTTCATAAATCCCTCGAGGATAATATAAACTCGACTGAATTCAGTCGATCATGTACCATACTTGTGGCGCGAAAGTTTCCCTCCAGTGCCAATAACAACCTCGACGGAATAGCTATTACTATCGACTGATCGTTCGTCGAGGATATCTTAGTGTCGACGGAACGAAGACTGACGGATGTCCGTCGGAAATAAGCTTAAAATCTAATCACTAACAGATACGAGCCTCACTTCTGCTGCTGCTAATTTTTTTTTCCCTTCTCTCTCTGCTCTGCTGCTGCTGCGTTCTCTTTCCCTCCTCCCACTGCTTGTCCCGTCCCTCTCCTCGCCGGTCGTCGCACCTCTCCTCGTCGGCAGCCCCATCTCCGGCCAAGCCCTCGTTGGCAACACCTCTCCCTCTCCTCGTCGGCAGGCTCACCTTCGGCTCCCTCTGCTGCTCTCTCTCTCTCTAGTCCCTCTCTGGTCCTCCTTCTTTCTCAATTTAAGGTTAGTTTTATCAATTAATTTTAAATTTAGAACCCTAAATTTTCAGATATGTATATGGTTATGCATAGATTTGGGTATAAGTACTTAGAACCCTAAATTTTCTGTTTAAATGTTGTTGAAATTGTTGAAATAATCTGTTGAAATGTTGTTGAAGCCTAAATTTCCTTTGCAGTGTTGTTCAAATTTGGATTTTCTGTCATAGTTTACTAAATTTGGAGCTTCATTATTTTAATTGTTTGTTCGTTAATGTTAATTACTGCCTATTTTGCAGATTTGAGTATATACAATTGTTAAATTGTATTGTACACTTGTTGGTTGTTCATATATTATAGTTGATTAGTGTCATATTTGTTAAATCAAAGCGGAATTCTGAAGCAGAATTTCGAGAACTCAAAGAATTGCACATTCTTTATTACATTAATGTATAGTTATTAGTTTCTCAATACTAAAATACAATTTAAATAAATTGAACTATGACATATAATACAAATTAAATTAAATTAAATTAAATAAACTTTTGACTTAATTGAATTTAAGATAATAAAATTTAAATAAATTATTTAATATTAAATTATATAATATAATAAAAAAAATTAATTAAATTTAAAATAAAATAAAATAAAAATATGAAACAATATAATACAATTTAAATTTAAATTAATTAAATTTAATTAATTTAAGATAATAAAATTTAAATAAATTAAATATTATAATATAATATAATTAAATTAAATTAAATAATTTAAAATAAAATAAAATAAAATAAAAATATGATTTAATTTAAGATAATAGAAATTAAATTAAATTAAATTAAATTCAAAAAAAATTGACTTAATTTAATTTAAAATAATTTAATACAAAATAAATATAATTAAAGCTGAAGTAGCACTTACTTAGTTAAATAAAATCAAAATAAAATAAAAATATGATTTAATTTAAGATAATACAAATTAAAGTAAATTAAATTATATTAAAAAAAATTGACTTAATTTAATATAATATAATATAATACAAAATAAATATAATTAAACTGAGTAGCACTTACTTAGTTAAATAAAATCAAAATACAATAAAATACAATTAGAAACCCGTTCGACATTCACTCATTAGGAGTGAATGTGAATAATTCTCATTTGGGAATTTATTCTTTGGATGTTATGTCTCTCACTTACTTTGATGCAATGCCAATGCAGTGGTGCGTTTTATAAATTTTGAGGAACTTTAAATTTGGTGTCTCTACATATAAGTGCATACTTAGACTAAGTTTTTTTTGGTCTATTTCGTGTACTTGGAGACCATGGGAAATCTTCTTGAAAATTTACGAAAATAGTAGAAACGTGTTTAAGATCGGGCACTAGTGAGGAGACGCATCCGGGAAGCAGGATAAGCCTAACCCACAGTAGAGTGGAGATATAAATTAGGTAAACTAAATTTCATGCTTGGACCACATTCATGATTATTCTTGATCTAATTGGGTATTTTCTTCAATTAAAGATGGATCTGCGTCGGAGTTGGATGTCTTAGTAGGATAAAGATTGATGGAGGGGATTAGTTGATACGTCTGAAGTGACGGGGGTGTCTAATTTTATGAACAAAGCAATAGAACATCTTGATGATCCGAGCGGAAAGATGAGATGCCCGTGTCTCAAGTGTAAGAACATGATATGGAAGGCTGGAGTGAAGTGAAATTTGACTTATATTCACGTGGGTTTGTGGATGGGTATTCGGTATGGATTCATCACGGGGAATTAATTAAGTTTAGAGAAGCTGTCAAGCAAGATCTTGTAGACCCGGTCGGATAACTATGATGTCGTTGAGATGTTGGTAGATCGTATGGCCCTACGAATATTGGATCATTTGAAAATGAGCTGCGTCAGCAGTCTTGATCAACAAAAGCCAAATGATTCATTTGCCTTCTACAAGATGCTATCTGAATCAGGGACCCCATTGTATCCTGAACACGACAAGCACACCAGGCTTTCTATAGTGATGAAGCTTTTATACTACAAGAATGAGCATAGCTTGCGGTGAGAGAGAGGATTCAATGATTTGCTTTCTTATTTTCGGGGAGTTCTTACCTAAGGATAATACCTTTGCTTGCATGAGTTACTATGAAGTTAAGAAGATGGTTAAGGGGTTGAATCTTGGGTATGAGAAGATCGATGCTTGTGAGCAGGACTGTATGTTATACTATGGGGAAGACAAAGATAAGGTGTAGTGTGATATATGCCATTTGCCTCGGTACAAAATCACAAAACGTGGGGGGAAGGAGAAACATGTTAGAAGAAGATATTACGGTACTTTTCTCTTCTTGCCAGAGGTTGCGATGTCTATTCATGTCTTCGCATGACATCGCACCGGTGTGCGTTGGCATAGAGAGACAAGGGGCGTCGCCCCTGGTCGACTACTCTCACCCAACAAATGGAGATGAGTGGAAGAATTTTGATGCTAATTTTCCACAATTTGTCGACGATGTTAGGAATGTCAGGCTTGGCATGGCTACCGATGGATTTTGTCCGTTTAATAATTTTAGTCAGCCATTCTCTGTTTGGCGATTGATTATGGTAGCTTACAATCTTCCACCCCGTCAATGTGCATGAGGGATCCGTATCTTTTCTTGACTTTACTAATCTGGGGGATAAGAGTCCTACAAAAGACATCAGCGTGTACGTTAGGCCGTTAGATTCACCGTCCCTCACTTGAGAGATTAGTTTATCTCGGGATGAGGGGAGAGGCGGCTCTTTGGGTCGCGTCTCGGGATACTCCCACTAGTCTTTAGCAGGGTGATCGTCAGTGTTGGAGTTCTGGGGATACCACTATACACCGCGAGGAGGTATAATATTTTTAGTTTATTTCTTGTTTATGAATAAAGAAAATTCGCCATATTATTCATGTTATATTTATTTTTGTAGGCTCTAGCCTTGTTGTCTGCGTCAAAGAGCCCCACATGGAACTCATCACATACGTCAATGGCGCTTAAGCGATGCTTTGTTCCAGCATGTTATGGCTGCGGTGTCAGAGAGGTTTGAGACCGATCCGCTGTTCCATCGTCAGGACCTTCCCAGTCGTTCTCGTCTCCATCACCATGCGGAGGCGTTAAATTTGGTGCCACCGCCGAGAGTACGGGTATCCCTCCGGAGCATTGGGCCGCGATACGCGACGAGATTGTTCGGATGGTGGTTACCTTAGTCGAGGACGTGTTTGGGCCGATGTTGAGTCAGCCCTCGACTGCTCAGGTATACTATTCGTTTTAAATTCAAATATATATTTTGCATGTAATTTAATTTTCATTTAGTTATCTTTAACTGAATCGTATATATGGACTAATGAGTTGTGTATCAACGGGGACGAAAGCGGTGATGGCGGGATGATGATTTTCATACTCCAGGAAGCGGCGTCGGCCTTGCTTAGATGATCCTCCTCACTCTGCAGGGGCTCTCTTAGCTTGACTTAGTTTACATTCTTTTGTATTAATTTTACATAACTTTTGACGTACATATTGTAGTTTAAACTTTATCATTAATTACTTTAATTTTGTTGCGGTTTGACACTTAGCTTAATGGGATGTTTGTTATAGTTAGTTTAGATTAATGGGATCTTTTGTAATTTACCTTAGTTTAATTTACTTTGATTAATGCAGTTCTTTAACTCATTACTTTGGTTTGTTGCGGTTATGCTAGTAGTAATGGGATGTTTTTGACATTTAGCTTAATTTAGCTTGTGTATGTGATGTTGGGAAAACAGGTACAAGTACAAGATGTGGGTTAAATCCCTGGATATTGCAAAAATAAATAAAATATTTAAAAAAAAACATTAACCTCGACGGAATAAGGTTATTTTCGACAGACTTCCGTCGAGGTTAAGGTGTTCCTCATTTTCAGCATACTGCCACGTGGCATCTATATCCTTGAATAGAATATAGAGGGTCGATGGAATTTAAATCGCTCTTAAGGTCTTTTCCCATTTTTGTCAGGCAGCCACGTGGCATGCTTATCCCCGACCGAATATTCTCGACAGACACATTTTAGTCGGGGATATATTAAATTCGATAGAATGTTGATTCGACAATAAATCCGTCGAGTCTAAGTATCCCAAATGAAAGATCGAATTGACTTAATTTTGACGCTAACTTATATCTGATCAATTTCAAATAGAATATTTCGGTCTTGATCGAAATAAGGTTAACTTAAGCGGAATATACTTATAATCGAAATCAATATTCCGTCGAAAATAACCCTTTTTGTTGTAGTGATGATATAAAGTTTTGATGTTTAAAAAATAAAGAAAGTAGCAAAAGAAGGACTGCATATTAACAAAAATACTTGGATGACTAAGTAATAGTTACAAAAGTGGAATACAAAATTATGTGTCTAATTATGGTCGTTATCAATAATTACTTGAATAATATATAGGATAATAGGTACTCCAATGTTTATACAGTAAAATCTCTATTTAGGAATACTCTATATAAGAATAACATCTATAATATTATATAAAAAAATTGGTCCCAATTTGGGCCAGTTATAAATAGGAATAACCTCTAAATATAATATGTTATATACTTTTTAAGTCCCGTATTAAGAAACTATACCTCTATATAGTAATAATTTCATATATATATATATATATATATATATATATATATATATATATATATATATATGGGATTCCATTCACAACAATAGGTTGTTGGGAAGCAACCCATTTTGGCCCAGTATATTTACATGTGGCTTGTTATAAATTTTATTTTTTTAAAATAGCTACAGGTTGTGGTAATTTGAGCTAAATAGGTTGCTCCCCAACAACCAATTCTTCTGATGGATACCCTATATATATATATATATATATATATATATATATATATATATATATATATATTTTAAAAGACTACATTTTCTATAAAATACTATATTTTCTATAAAGAACTACATTTTTCTATAAAAGACCACATTTCCTATAAAGGACTACATTTCCTATAAAAGACCATATTTTCCTATAAAAGATTACTTTGCATAAATATTTTTTGAATAATAATTATTAGGGAGTTCTTATTGATATTTTTGTTAAAGTGTATATTTTTGGGTGTTCGGAAAATATTTTGTACCAATACCTCTATTTAGTAATAACCTCTCAATTAAAATACAAATAATTTGATCCCAAGTCTATTTCTAAATAGAGGTTTTACTGTATCTATATATGATTATAGAATTTTATAAATACGGAAGAATAAATAAAAAGATATAAAAAAATTTAATTAAAAAAGATAAAATAATAATTTATCTAAAGTTACAGAGAATTTAGCCAAGTTACATTAACCTTGGAAGATCGATGAGTTTTAAGTTTACTATAAATGATACCTGCAACTTTAGTTTAGGTAGTTTTAGAAAACCAAGTTTTAACAAAGGAAATTGATAAATTCACAACAAAAAATGATATTACATGAAAACCATCGCTATAGATCCTATAACGACGGTTTTCACCGTCTATACATTTATAACGACACTTTTCATGTAAAAATATTAAAAAGTGTTGTGAAAATATCATTTCCTTTAACAAATATTATGTTTCCCGGACAGTCAAATGTCAACCTATAGGCAAAGTTAATTATTTACAAATTTTTTTATATTGTCAAGTACTTTTTTTTTTATAGTCAATAATAATCATATGAACCCTTTTTTTTATATTGTCAGTACTTTTTTTTATAATAATTTCAATACATAGAATAAGACGGTTAATGAGATAGAAAATTACAACATATGAATCCAATGGATATTTATAAGACAGGATTTATTTATTTATAAATATTTTTTGTTTATGAAATGACAATGAAAGAACTTGTGAAGCATAATGAATTTCCAGCTCACCAAAGAAAGTCAATCAAAACCTAATCAATCCTTTTCAGAAAACTAAATGTTTTTTTCTTGGGGAGCGGGTCCAAATAATAGATCTATATACCATTCGGTGTGTTTGGACCATTTCCTTGCTTAATTATATCTTTCTATATTCGACTCAGACAGGTTCCTTCTAATCTTCTATCTTAAAATGCACTATAAATAGCAACCATAATACTGATCATTTCATAAACCAAAATAGCAAAACAACAAGAATGAAGACTCCAACTATTTCCCAGCTTTCTTTCCTTTTTGTTCTTCTTTTATCAAAATTTTCATGGGCTGATCAAACACATGAAGATTTTGTTCAATGCCTAACAAGATTTTCTCATAACTCAGCTTTAATATCCAAAGTTACTTATACCCCAAGCAACACTTCCTACACATCTGTCTTGGAATTCAGCATAAACAACCTCCGATTTTCATCGCCTAAAACCCTAAACCCCTAGTCATTGTTAAACCTGGTGGCTAATCACAAATCAAGCGGTCATTTATTGCTCCAAGAAATATGGCATTCAAATGAGGATTCGAGGCGGTGGTCATGATTTTGAGGGTCTTTCTTATGTATCACACGTCCCATTTGTGTTACTCGATATGATTAATCTTCGATCAATCAATGTGGACTCCGTATCTGCAGAAACTGCATGGGTTCGAATTGGTGCTGACTCTAGGTGAACTTTATTATAGGATTCTTTGAGAAAAGTAACACACTAGGGTTTCCTATTTGGCGTTTGGTCAACCGTTGGTGTTGGTGGACTTATTAGTGGTGGAGGGTATGTACGTTGAGGCAATACGGTCTTCTTTTGATAATATTATTGATGCTCGTTTGGTGGAATATTAATGGAAAAATTCTAGATAGAAAATCGATGGGTGAAGATCTCTTTTGGGCTATTAGAGGAGGCGGTGCTTCTAGCTTTGGAATTATTGTTTCTTGGAAACTAAGGCTAGTTCCTGTCCCGAAAATTGTGACTGTTTTTCAAGTGGATAGAACTTTGGAACAAAATGCAACTGAAATTGTTCATCGATGGCAAACTGTAGCCCCTAAGATGCCTAAAGACCTTGAAATTCGAATTGTGGCACGAAGCATATGGAAAAATAGAGTCAATCAAGATCTTAAAACAACACTTAGTGACGATTCAAGTACTCGTAAAGATGATACAACAGTACGTTTAAGATTCGTCGCCTTGTTTCTTGGCCGAATGGATAAACTAATTCCGTTGATGAAAAAAAGGTTCCCCGAGTTAGGTTTAGTGAAAGAAAATTGTGCAGAAGTTAGTTATATCCAATCTGTGCTACTTTTCTCACTATTCTCTGCCGAAGAGCCTCTTGATGTTTTATTGAATAGAACTTCATTTAAGATTCCTTTTAAGGCGAAATCAGGTTTTGTGGATAAGCCAATTTCAAGAAAAGGTTTAAATGGGATATGGGAAATACTTCTCAAAGAAGAACCAGGAACAACTAATATGATCTTGACATCGTACGGTGGAAAAATGGATGAGATTTCAGAATCCGCGATTCCATTTCCACATATAGGCGAGAACATTGTACATGATGTACATGAGGGTGCTTATGGATCAAGATAGAACAAAGCGTATGAAATGGATTAGAGGGTTGTACGAGTATTTGGCCCCGTATGCTACTAAGTCTCCAAGAACTGCATATGTGAATTATAATGATCTTGATTTGGGAGTGAACAATCTACAAGGTAGTACGAGCTATGCAAAAGCGAGCAAGTGGGGTAAAAGTTACTTCAAGAATAATTTTGACAGATTGGTTCAAGTAAAGACGAGAGTTGATCCGAATAACTTTTTCAGACACGAACAAAGTATACCTCCTATTTCATAAAAGTCAAACATGTAGAATCCAAGCTACTTGTTAGTTAGTTTCTTCAACAAATTTGATTCAATAATGTATGGCCTTTGAATATGTATGGCCTTAACAATCTGTAACCATATATAGTTATTATGTTTCTTGTAATAAACTTCATTATAGATATACTTCGACAATTAAATAACAGAATTTTGAAAAGTATTATAAGATCATTTATCACAATGAAAATAAATAACAAGGTTCTAATATGTAGCCATACAGCTAATATTACAACAGTGATATTTGATGCAAGAGATATATTTAGAGAGATTGTTTTACAATATAAAGGAAAAGCCTAAAAACAAAACGTACCTCCACATGAAGCATGACACTTGGTTTTTGTGGAAGCTGCTTAATTATTCCAAATTGCTTGGGTCTTTAAACTAATATATCTAACTTGTTAGTTGTAAAAATTAAGAAGATTAATTTGTAGTTTTTCTTCCACAAGAGTTATTAGTTTTGTAGGCTTCTTATTCATGAGGATCATTGTATTCTTTGCATTCTTTGCATGTCATGTTACTCGAAGATCATGTATTCTTTGCATGTCAAGCTACTTGTTAGTTAGTTTCTTCAACAAATTTGATTCAATAATGTATGATCTTTGAATATGTATGGCCTTAACAATCTGTAACTATATATAGTTATTTTGTTTCTTGTAATAAATTTCATTATAGATATACTTCAACAATTAAATAACGACATAATTTTGAAAAGTATTATAAGATCATTTATCCCAATGAAAATAAATAACAAGGTTCTAATATGTAGCCATACAGCTAATATTACAACAGTGATATCTGATGCAAGAGATATATTTAGAGAGATTGCTTTACAATATAAAGGAAAAGCCTAAAAACAAAACGTACCTCCACATGAAGCATGGCACTTAGTTTTTGTGGAAGCTGCTTAATTATTCCAAATTGCTTGGGTCTTTAAACTAATATATCTAACTTGTTAGTTGTAAAAATTAAGAAGATTAATTTGTAGTTTTTCTTCCACAAGAGTTATTAGTTTTGTAGGCTTCTTATTCATGAGGATCATGATCATGTATTCTTTGCATGTCATGTTACTCGAAGAATGATCATAGCATGGTTTGACCTCTTAGTTAGGGCTGCAACTATGTGGAGGTAGGAGCTTATAAGACATTGCTTCTAGATTGACTTCTGTTTATATTATCTGGACCCAGGGAAATGCTAGCTAGATAGTAGACACTGGGCCCGATCACATTAATTAAATAGTTCACTTATTTATGCTTCTAAAGTCAAGCCTACGCAAAATAATAAAACTACAAAGATGATAATGCGATAGATATAAAATTAGTTAGCTCCCTCTCGTGATCAGTCGGGTATATATTGTGTTAGGGAGTGTGATCCGGTTAAAAGCCTAGTCCCGATATTTCACTAGGTTGGAGGCCCAATACCCAAATGAATAATATTAAGGAGGTTGCTGAGTGTCAAAGTGTAATACCTAAGGTTGTGTAGGCAAGGAAATCGTGTCTTGTCAGTTAGGGTTTCGTGTTGACTGAGGAGGAGAGAAATCCACGAAGAGCACGGAATTGATTGGTTGATTGAAGAGGGAAGAACGACAGGTGGACGATTACTCCAACGACGCGTGACAGAACTCCTAGAATTCGAGAACCGTGTTAGGGTAGCAGGGATTCCAAGAGCCTTCTTGAGTCCTTCGAGTTGAGAGGATGTCCAAACCCTTTTAGTGCTTTTAGGTGAAATATCCAAGCCTTAAGTCACCAAAAGAGTCCTTTGATCTTCCAAGAGTCCAAGTCCTGAGTCTGAAGAGAGGTCCCTTCCTTCACAGAATGGAAGGGGTATTTATAGAGCTTCCTAGAATTTAAGTAATCACATGCCAGACACATGTCTTCAGGAAAATTCCAAAAATACCCTTTAGTCATTAGAATAATGCTCATATCACCATGTCCTTCTAGCCACCAATCTAATCCCTCAATTAATTCTAAAATGAGCCGCCTCCACGAGCCTTCTGCCTCGGGACACGTGGAGGCTTCTCCCGGGTCTAGCCCCTTTATTTCTGACTTATCCGTCTTCATTTAATTAGATTATGTGAACCCTAATTTGCGCATTTAATGTGGAGGTAGGAGCTTATAAGACATTGCTTCTAGATTGACTTATGTTTATATTGTCTGGACCTAGGGAAATGCTAGCTAGATAGTACACTGGGCCCGATCACATTAATTAAATAGTTCACTTATTTATGCTTCTAAAGTCAAGCCTACACAAAATAATAAAACTACAAAGATGATAATGCGATAGATATAAAATTAGTTAGCTCCCTCTTGTGATCAGTCGGGTATATATTGTGTTAGGCAGTGTGATCCGGTTAAAAGCCTAGTCTTGATATTTCACTAGGTTGGAGGCCCAATACCCAAATGAATAATATTAAGGAGTTTGCTGAGTGCCAAAGTGTAATACCTAAGGTTGTAAAATGAGCAAACAGTTCGGACTCGATTCTTTTGTATTTTTACAATTGTTAACTCTTTTGTACTCTTTTTCAATTAAAACACTTGTTAACACCTGTTCAGCTCGAGAGCCTATATTCATAGTCTCTTCTTCTTCAGTGGTGAATTCATAGATATGTTTCTCAACGGTCTTTTCTCCTTACATTTTTGTTAGAACTTTTACCCCTCGCTCTGTTGCACACCAAATTTTGATTCATTGTGATTTGACATAGATTTTGAATTTGTTTTTCCATGTGGCAAAGTTGGTACCATCAAATAATGAAGATCTGGACATTGATAGTCCTTCTCCGCAATCAGTAGTATTATAGGCCATGGATCTACTCTTAGGTATGCATGTATTCACTCAACAAACAAGTTAAAGAGCACTACTTTGATACCAATTGAAAGTTCAATAATAATCTAGAAGGGGGGTTGAATATATTATTACATATTAAAAAATTATCTTAGGCCTTTTTAAAATTTTTTGATAATTAATTTGCAGTATTAAAAATTAATATACAAGACAATAAAAATTCAATCACACAATGCACAGAGATTTGTCTGCTTCACAACTTACATCACGTGTATGTTTTTACGTCCAGTCTCAAGTTCTTATCCAGAACTTGAGATCCTATTACTATCAGTAATAAATACTCATTCAACAGGCGGAGAAGTCTTTACAATGTTTTATAGACAAACTTCCAACTATTCCCAACTAATCTATCTTGAACAGCAAGCTCTCAGCTCCCTCCTCAAGGTTAGTTGTACAAATTTTGAGTTTAGTTCTATGTTATGATCTGGTCTTGAAACAACTGCCTCTTCCTCACCTCACAAGTTCACTAGAGACCCAACTCACAACTGACATCTCTAAGACTCTGTTCTTGGTCGAAGAATTACTCGTTTTTCTCATAGGTACATAAAATAAACTAATTCTAACATTTTTCCTTTTTACAAAGTGTTTAAAAGAATTTTGCTTCTGAAATAAACAGATACAATTTAGTACATATATATATATATATATATGTTTAAATAATTACTTTTATATTTAAGGCTTCTCAAATAAGCAGATGTCAATTAAAGAGCAAATATATTTATAAAAGTTCAAAGAATTATATACTTGAGAAAATATGCTTCTTTGTAAGCAGATAGATAAATTTTAGCTTTAACTCAAAAATATTTATGTATAAGCGGATATATAGTTTAATGCAAATTTATAAAGAATTATTTATTCTTTATATTAAATAGTATTTTTCTATGGATTACAATAGATTTATTTTTGAGATATTTTCTAATAAGTATTATATGAATAAATTTGTGTTCAAATACTAGTGATTAAATGAATAAATCAATTTAAATGATAATTATCAAGTATAACAATTTAATTAGTTAAGCACTATATAACAAATATATTTGTTTAACTCGGATAATATATAATAATATTTTATCTATTATGTGATTTATAAATAAAATCACTTAGTACTATAAGTGATCATGCGGTTCGATTCCCTCACTTAAGAGGAATATCTTAGTAGCCTTTCGGCGTCTAAGTATGACAAAATTTATATTTTCACAATTGATATTTATATAAATATTTTCGATAGATCACTTAGATTTTCAAATTCGATTCGGATGATTCACTCTTTTTGGAGGAATATTTCAGTGTCGTTTTGAACTATCAAATGTATATCTATTGTACAATATTTATATGAATAATATCAATAAAAAGTTACTTACTACTATAAGGAATCATACGGTTCGATTTTCTCTCCTTAGAAGGATATCTCCGTAGCCTTTCGGCGTCTAAGTATAATTTTTTATTTGATAAATAGATGAAAATATATATATATATATATATATATATATGTGTGTGTGTGTGTATAATAATTTATTTCGTATATCTATAAATTAAAACAAGTAAGAAATAATTCAACTAAGTTAAATCAAATGACTTATCTCAATTATTTGGACCAATTTTCTCTTATCAAATAATCAAAACTTTCGTAAGAAGATATGTAAAGCTTTAGAGAGAGAGTATGTATAGGCAAGGAGAGTAAACTTTTCTTTTTACTTGAATTGATAAAAATCAAATGAATGAAAGACTCCCTATTTATAGAATTTTAAGGTTGAGGGCAGAATGATAATTTTGAAATCTATTTTGAAATGAATGAATGAGATTGTTTAGATTTAAAATTTAGGATCCGGATGTATTTATTTATGAAATGAAGCACACGGATTACCAGCATTTTACAAAGCTGAAGAATTCAATTTTTTGCCCATCAAAAATATAGCCAACCTAGGTACATTAAATGCTCGTGTGTTTTTAGCAATTTTGGCCAATAGCTTTCTCAAAGAATGCAATTCTCATAAGATTTTTGTTTAACAAAAACGTGTGGCCCAAAGACTTCATTTAATGCGCCTGATGGTGGAACAAAATTTGTCCTATAAAAAGTGTCACTATATTAAACTGTCAACATATACACGTTATATATGTATATATATGTAGGACTTAAATATATATGATTAATATAAATATATATACATGCATGTAAAAAAAATCTTTTTGCCCAATTTTGTTTTATGAGTTTGAAAGAAAATAGGATCCCCTTGTCTTGGATATTTAAATTATTAAGGTCAATAAAAATTAATTCAAAAATAGAAAATAGTTTAAGGTAAATAACATAAAATACAAACTAATTAAATTATAAACCTACGGAGATGAATCTATATATTTAAATAATTTAATTACCAATAATTGTTATCATCAAAATAAACTAAAAACTTGGAGACCTATCAATCTCTCCCTTTTTGATGATGACAATTATAAAAATATTTTCTATTAAAGGTCTCCCCCTAAAATTATGAAGCTTCCCCTCACATTATGAATATTTCAAATTAGTATATTTAAATCAGTTTGATCCTAACAGTTATGTTAGTTCCCAGAGGGCACAATAGATCTAGAAGGAGCGGTTGAATAGATCCTTTTTATTTCAAATACTTTTCAGGTTTATTTTGTATTGCTATTAAATTAGCATATGACAAACAAAAGAATCTTTTGAACCTGTGGAATAAGTAAAAGATCCCTTCATTGATATATTCATAATCATACATACATTGTTAAGTGAGAGTTAGTTTAGTTATAGCGATTTAAAACATACATATAGCGATTATAGCGGTTATAGTGCATAATATAAATGACATAATGTAAAAGACACAAGAGGTTTTAAGTGGTTCGGAGACTCGAGCTCTAATCCACTCTTCTGCTTTCAACCGGCAGCAGGATTTCCACTAAGGAAAGGCGGCGCACCGAATCTCTACGATTCCTTGAGGCCAATGACCTTGGGACTTGATTCACTAAGAACTCTTGAGGCCGGCTGACCTTGGGACTCCTCTAGTTCCCTAGGAACTCTTCAAGCCCAACAGCTTGGAACTTCGTTTAGTCCCTACGGACGAGGACCCTACAGCCTGCTTTGTTTAGTCCCCTTGGACGAGGACCCCTCGGACCACGGCTTTGTTGAGTTGTTTGTTTGTTGTTGTTGGAGTCGGTCTTTGAAATGCTAAGATGTCTTCATGCTTCGAACATCTTCTATCCATAGTAGCTTGGCTTGATCATCCTTGAAGTCTGTTGAGTGTTGCATGATGCTCGACTTCTTGATTACATTTCAACCACTTTGGATGACCCTTTATGAACTCCGCCTTGAAGATCCTTCTCCTTGGTACTTGATGGCTACACATGATAGGCTTCTAAGATGGTTGTAAGCTCTTACATTAGAGTACTTAGAAGCTTTCTCATGCTTGACACCAAGATGGCATTTGTGATCTCCCTTCTTGCTACTTGATGCCTTCTCATGATGGACTTGCTAAGATGACTGTAGGCTCTTCTCTATTGTACTTAGAGTCTTCCCATGATGGACATCAAGATGACATATTGCTCTTCTTTCTCTCGGCAGTTCAGAACACTCTTTAAGTAGTAGAGCTCTCACTTCTACATTGTAGAACTCTCACTTCTACTTCCTTCTTTGCATGTCTCTGAGTGTTCTTGGTGGATCGTAGAGTGAGCCTTCGGACTCACTATCTCATATGGTTTAGATCAGTCCACCTTCTCTCCAAAACCAATAACTCAGCAACACTCGATCTTTGAAGCTCTTCTAGATTTATACTCCTTCTCAATCCTTCCGTTAGAAAGTAGCCGTTCAAGGCTATTCAAATATCTTCACAGATCTCGAGTTGACAGAGGTAGACTATAAGACCCCAAATTTTTATAAATAAAAATCGAATTTCCTCTAATTATTATTCTTGATTAATAAGGTGGTAATTTGATATAATGCTTTGGTTATGGGTGAAATGTGCAAAGTTTACAAAATAAGCAAGTGGTTATAAAATATTCATTATTATTTGGGAATATTCGTTTGGTCGTGGAATATTCTTTTTTGTCGGGAATCTCTCAAATGACTGCCAGCGTAGTCATTGGTGGGCCCCATAACGGAAAAGCGGTTGGATGAAAGAAAAGCGACAAAGATTGAGTTTTATAAATAACGGCGTAGTTATTGTTAGAATTAACTTTGTTGGATTACACGGTGGTTAAAATATAATAATCTGGCATTGGTTGCGATGTAGCTTTTGCGGTATTGCCTGATATTGTTGAATTATTGATCCTTACGTAAGAAGGCACTTCTTTCGATAATTGTTCTGATGAATTCTTATTCAATATTATATTAATTCAATAATTGTTGCGTTGATATTTGGTATCACTGTTGTTTCAATAATTGTCATTACATAGTATTTTCCATTATCAAATCAATAATTCATATTATTTGAATAATATTATCAGATAACATTATTGACAATGTCTAGAAAGTTCTGTCTAAGGAGAGGCTTGGTCACCTAATTGCGCGCCAGTAAGGAGAAATCCTTATTGGAAAGCCCCCTCTTTCCTGGGAATTGCCTGGTTGTTAGTAATGTGATTCTATAATATTATTTGTGAATAATTAATTATTGATTTATATGATATTGATTTTATGTGGATATAGATGGAGAAATTTTTTTAATGTGACAGAAAATTAATATTTTATCTTTTTTACGATAAAATAATTTATTTAAATATATTATTTTAATAATATATTAACGGTGATATTTTTATAATGAATGTGGGATATATGAGTATATGAGGAGGTAGAGTATTTTTGGCATTAAATGTTTAACACATGTTTTTTGTGTGTCGGTGGACACAATTCTTGAATGAAAATTTATTATAGGTATAAAATCGCTTGGATTTATGGATTTTGGTCAATTTACATTTGGAATTTGGAAAAACTTTCTTACGTAAAGTTGTAGAGAATGGAATTTCCCATAGAAAATCATGAGTTTTGAATTTTTCGATAAATAGCAGAGCTATTTTCTCACAATTGTTAAAGTTTCGAGAAAATAAAATAATTTTTATTAAATTAATGAGTGGGACCCACTTTTGGTAGGTGTTGAACACATGGGGCGCTATTTTCTTCTAATTTGGTGGCTTGGTTGGTGGAGGCATGCGTAGGAAATTTGAAAATTAATAATATTATTTTATTATTTTAGTCTCTTTGGCGTTAACATTTTCCTATAAATAGAGGCTAAGTTAGAATTGAAAACACACGAAACTAAGTTTTCTCTCTTCTCTCTCTAAATTATCGAAGCGTATTCTTGTGAGTATACTTTGAGTGTTGTTATACTGGTATGGGGTTTACATCGAAGACTATATCTAGAAATTGAATGGAAATACGGTTATTTTGAGGTAAGAAGTATTATTTTCTTCTTAAATGATATTTTTCTTCAATATCATTATCTTAGAAGTATTGGTGAACTTTTTATCAAATTTGGAACTTGTTGTGTCGGAGTTACTATTCACGTATCTGGCCTTTATTCACGTATCGACCTTTATTCACGAATACGGCACTTTATTCATAGAAAAATAAAATTTTTCTTTTTGTCCAAAATATCTAATTCGGATACTATCTTTGATTGTATCCATGTTTTTGATCATTCTTGAATTTTACACCAATATGATTATTTTCAAGTATTTTTGGACATGGGTAAAATAAAGTACGAATCTTTAATCCTTAATCCTTGTCATTTTGTTTCCTTTGGATTCGTTTCTTTAAAAATGTTTTCATCATCCTTAGTCCTAAATGGTGATATAAATGAATATCTTTGGCACTGTAGTGCAAAGATGAGCGATTAAGCCCGATGAATATCTTTGGCACAGTAGTGCAAAGATGAGCAGTGTTGAGATGAACATGACCAATTGGTGATACGAATGAATATCTTTGGCACATAGTGCAAAGATGATTAAAGATGTATATTGATTGTTATTACGAGGATAAACTATTGATGATGGACTTTTAAACCTTAGAAGACGGTAGAATTCTTTCTCTACGTGACTCTTCTAATGGATTCTTTGTTTCCACTTGCATTTGTTGATCTAAAACTTGTTGTCTATTGTATTCTATTAGATTTTTCCTGTTGAAGACTAACGATAATTTGTTGTATATTATCTTAGTCATAATATTCTTCTCTTGGGCTAGTTGAGCTCACCCTTTTCCTTTTTGTTCCATTTTTCTTCTCGGGAGGTGAGAACATAGCGAGGATCGAGTCGGGGTATGGAGTGATGGTTCTAGGAAGATGTTTTGTTGCATCTCACTATTTACGTAAAATAGTGTATGAATAATTAATGAGGACTTATTTGGGTGTGTATATTGTCTAGAAGACAATATTTGTATTCAAACTCACGGTTGTATTGTGCATATTCACGACATACATCCGTATTGTCAAAGTTGTAGTTTACTTTACATACCATGTATTTTGGCGACTTTCAGGAATGGGTGTTGTATACCTATTTTGGGGGCGTCACATGAGGCTAGCGATGTGACATGTCATACTTTATCTGACATTGTAGTCTACTGTTTCACCTACCCGTCAGAGTTGTCAATTTAATGTCTTGGGCAAGTTGAAGACTTTATTATCTCCTTCTAATTTCTCGATCAGAGGTTGTCCTTTTGCATCGATGCTCTCAATAAGCTTTTGTCAGAATACCATCCTTCAGATTGAACCGTTGCCAATGCTTCGGTCTTGGTGTTAGAACTCTCTGATTACGATGCACGTCTTGAGGACTTGATCGTAGTGTCTTGTTGAGTGTTTCTCATTGGAGTAGTAGAGTTAACACTACGATCTTGAAGAGTGTTGATTGGATCTTCAATGTAGAACACCTTTTCCTTTTATTGTGCAGTGCTTCAAAACTTCTGTTTGCTTTGACTGTTCTCAGAGACTGATGGTTTAATTCCTTGCTCTGGTCCCCTTCTGAATATCAAGACACTTGATTTGTGGGCGTCCGACTTGCTTTCTCCTTGTGATATCCGTTCACTTATCATCAATGATGGCCCGACCCTACACTTAATCATTTTAGCCTTGCTCTTCAGAGGCTGACCAGTATCTCGGTTCACCTTCTATCAGTTCTTTCTTTGTTTGGCAAACCCTACGATCTTGGTTGCTTCCAAGATCGTTGTCTTCTGTTCACTTGATAGCCACTGCATTTGCTGACTTTCCTTAGTCAGCTTCTGAAGTCTTCTTTGGATCTCCTCATGGAAGACTTTATCACGAATGGCCTTACAAATCAATCTTGATGCTGATTGGGTTGGTGCTTAGATCTTCTGCTACCCTGCATGCCATTCGTTGAGTGCTCTCTGGTTCCCTTAAGGTGGAATGCATCTTTGCAGTGCCAACTAGAGGCTTCATTCCTTTGGATATTCTGGGAGTACTCATTTGTTGAGAACCGTATATGCTCTACAATTCTGCCTTGGCATTGTGAGCGTACTTCTGTTGAGGTCGTAGTTACGACTTTCTACGATTGACTTGGTGTCTGCAGACACTACGATCCCGAGATCAGATCTTGACACTCTACGATTTCTGCCTTGTGCTTGTTGTCTTTATCTGATCTTGCTCGACTACGATCTCTGTATGTAATCAATGGACTCTACGAACTCAGAGTGTAGTCTACGATCCTTGACATATATTCCGGCATCGATGACTCTCTCGACTCGAAAAGTGTAGTCTACGTTTCTTACTTGGCCCGACAGATGGCCGGTTGGCTCGTAGGGGTAAGTTTGTCTCTCACGATTACGAACATGACTTCTTCAAAGACACTACGATCCCGAGGAAGCTCTACTCGACACCTTCTACGATCCTTCTTCATTTCCCTAGAAATCTACGAACTCAAGAGATCTACTATCTTGCATACTCCTATTACGCCTCGATAACTCTCGAGTTAACCTTGACTCTTCCGGCGACTGACTTCACTTCAGTAAAGGTTTAAGCGATTAGACAAGCCTATCTATTACATCATAAGATCAACCTAACAAGCTTGATCTTTCTATATTTATATTCCTTGTACATCATTTCTTTTTAAGGACTTTACAAAGCTGTTTTGCTTATGTAGGATCAACCTAACATATTTGATCAATTTATTCTAAGTCCTTGTACATATATTTCTATTATCTATCAAAGGATTTTATAGCTTTTCTTAATGCAAGCATACTTGCATATTCATTCATATATATCATAATCAAATCATATATTAAATAGGAATATCATTCACATGTTTATTCCTGACAATCTCCCCTATTTGATTATGACAAAAATAATAAGTGCATATGCATGTTATGAATGAATCTTATATCGATGGAGCATTTGTATTTCTAAAAGCAGAGATAAATATGAATGTCATTTATATTGATATGGAAATTTATATATTAAGACATTCTACATCCTGGATCCAGAACATACCTAACTAGTTAGAGATGTACCTCTTTGGCTCCTTGTATGTTTCCAGGATGTTTGCTGATCAGCTACTCATCTAATTATTCTTCTTGCTCTTGCCCCCCCTGGGATGATGACCTTCTGTCTTTGCTTAGCTCCCCTTCAACATCTTTCTGATCATGCCCCCCTCAGACTCTGCGATTATGTGATCATCATCTTTTGGCTCCCCCTCAGATGATGATTCTTTTTCTGCTGCAGCTGCTGTCTTCTTCTTTTACTTCTTCTCTGTTATCCCTCTGCTCTTCCTTGAGTGCCTCTTGCTCCTTTTCTTTCTATGCCTCTTTTTCTCCCCTTTTTTTTTATCACTAATCACTTGAGAGAGCTACAACATGTTGGACATAGGCTGCTCCATCAGGTAGGAGGAGTTGGCAACTTCAAACTTGAGTTCCTACTAACCTAGCTCAAGTTGCACTGAGAAAGACTGCTTTAGGTTGTCAATCTTGTCAGATAGGGCTTGAATCTTATCTTCATTTGCCTTCTGAACTCGTAGAGCTTCAGCCTTTTGATCTTGTATGGCCTTCTGATAGATGTTATCTCTCTCCTGGAGTTTGAGAGATACATCGACCATAGTAACGAAGCTTGTCTTTGGAAGGAATTATCTCTCGCCATAAACACGTGATTCTTTTTAGTGGAGATATTTTTTCGCTTAGATCATCAGAACTCTTACGTAGTTCCCGCTCCAAAGTAGTTTGATCCTTTTGTTGGGCGTAATTTGGTTGAGCTTCGGTTTGGACTCTCGATTTTCATCCTTAGGCATTTTTGAAAGTGCGGAGAATCTGAATAATCGTTGAGTTCCAATCTTCGGGTTGAGGATGAGGAATGTCGATAGTAGTGCTTGGGCATAAGGAGGCTTTTGGTTTTGGGCTTGAACATCATCAGCAGTAGAGTGAACAGACTCTACGATCAGCTCCTTGGTCATGACTCTTCGTCCTTCAGAATCCACTCTACGATTGTAGGGAATATAGAGATTTTTAGCATGGCGATAGACTTTGAAGTTGGGCTGGTCTTTGATCAGTTTGGTGGAAAAATTCTTTACTCTTGAAAAGTTCTGAGCCACCAGTTCCATGCTTCGAAAGTGAGAGTAGCACCAGCTGAGGTAGCTTCCATCTCCTTCAGTATGAGCCTTTAGCCATGGCATCCACTGGAAGAACCATCTCATCAGCAAGTCATCAGGATTGTAGAGAATGGTTGAGCAGTCCAGCTCCATATTGTTTCAGTTTTTGGCTATGTCAAAGGTAGTCATTCTTACTACCTTGAGCTGCTCATTTCTATAGTTCACCCATATCTCTGATGGAGCATCTGGTAGATCATTTGAAACTTCCACTACGATCCTTCTGCTAATCTTGCAGGAGAGAGAACCGGATAATCTTCTTGTTCATTTTCTTCCTGAGGTGCAGAACCAGAATCTTCTTCAATCTCGGAGCCTGAACCATCTTGATTATTTTCAGCAGAAAATTCTTCTTTCTGCATTTCATTCTCAGAACTTTCTTCAGCAAGAACTTCCTCTGATTCATTTTCTTCATTGCTGGTCCTATCCTCAGTACTATCTTTCTGTAATGCAGACTCATCACCACTTAATTCAATAGGGGCATTTGATTGATTACTTCTCCTCTTGGAAGCAAATTTTGCTTGCAGTCTGTAGCTCTTCCTTCTTCTTGGAGGTTCAATTTGGGGAGAGTCAGACTTTTCTTGCTCTTCAGACTCTGACTCCTCTGGTTCAACAGATAGACTTCTTTGTGGTTCAGCACTGGAAGGGGCAGATCCTTATTCTTTGGACTCATCACCTTCTGAGTCATCATTGGGGCTTTCTGGATTTGAGGGGGCATTTTCTTCTTCTCTTGAATCATCATTATCTGACCCATTATCTGGGCTTGTTGGGACAGTTGCAGTTGGAAATGCAATTGGGTCATTTCGAATTTCTTCTACATCATCAGAGTGACTGCTCTGAGAATTATCCACAGGGCTTGAGCATTCCTCTTCATCAGCAGATGCTGCAATTTCTCTCATCACATTAGCTTCACCTTCATTCTTTGGACTCTGCTTTGACATACATCTCTTTTCCTTCTGGCGACTCTACGTCCTTTTCTTTCAAGATGTACTATTTTTTTGGGAAAGTCGAGGGTGGTTTGTCTTCCCCTTAGCTTTCTTCTTGGTCGCCCTTGAAGCAACTGCTGCTTCTCCTCTTTGTTGTTCCAGCAGTTAGGAATTTTTCTTCTTTATCCTTGTCCTTTGAGGAGAGACTTCTTGATGGGGATTTTGTTTTCTTCACACCTCTGGATTTCTTATTTCTTTGGTGTGATTGATCTTTGTACTGAAAGTCATCGGACTTCAGAGCTCTCTCTCTTCTTACATTTTCCTCTTCCTTGCGAGAGGCTTTACTCGCTGCTCGGTTGTCGACCTACATTTCTCCTTTGGGTTATTCTTCCAGTTCACAAATAATTATGGAGACATTACTTTCGCACATTCAAAGTTTCTCCTCATCATCCTTGATTTTCCTCCTAGCTTCTTCTTGAAGACAATACTTAGTGATCCACCATGAAACACCTTAGTCGGGGGTTTTCGGTGGACTTCTTCTTCTCGACTTTCTCTATCCACTTGGAGATTTAATCGAACAAGATAGCTCCAAAGTCAATTTGTTTCTTCAGAACTATTGCTGACATTATCTTTAACTGTTGGTCGATCACTGTATCATGTGCAGTGTTCTTTCACAGTATGCATTTTCCAACTATTTCAGCAAGGAACTCATACTCTTCTGGAAACTCCTTCTTATTCATGTCTTTCAGGCTAGGGTTTCTTTGGTACCCCATGAACTCCTTTGCTTGTTCAGTATTAACATCATCCAGGTTCTTCAGCCCTTGGTTAGGAAAACTGTGAGACCCCAGATTTTATGAATAAATATTTAATTTTCTCGAAATAATTTTTTTAATATTATGGTGTGGATTTGATACAATGTTATAGTTGTGGGTAATATTTATAAATTTTGTAAAGTACGCAAGTTGTTATATAATATTTGATTGGTCGGCGAATAAATTTTTTTTTTGTCGGGGAATATCCGTACGACGGTACAATCATTGGTGGACCCCGCAACGGTATTATTGTCGGATTAAGAAAGCGACAAAAATATTTTATGAAAATAACGGAAGTTTTTACCGTTAATCTTGTTGAACTACTTTCGGTAGTAAAAAATAAAGATGTCTGGCGTGGTTGCGTAGTAGCACACGATATTGATTATTGATGCTTATGTGATAAGTCACTTTCGTTTTTGTTTTATTGGTATTATTAATGTAATAAAAGCAGAGAAAAACTTTTTTATATAAAATAGAATACTTTTATAAAGTTATTCGTTTTATTAGGCTAATAGTAAAATCTTTTTATAAAAGCGAGAATACTTTTATAAAGTTATTTGTTTTATTAGACAATAATTAGAATATATTATATTTTATTATGCATAGTATTTGCATAGTGCTGCAGATAGTGTTTGCATAGTAAAATCTTTTATAAAGTTATTCATTTTATTAGATTATAAATAGAATATATTATATTTTATTTAAAAAAGATTTTGCTTTAAATATGGACCGTCAGATTAAAAGTAAATCAATCTGATAATTCATGAGTTAGTTATTATCGGTCCATTTTTCTATAAATAGAAGCTCATTCCTTCATTATTTCTTACGAATTCATTAAAACTCTAGAGAGAGAAACTATAGAGAGTTCTTCTTCTATAATCTTGGCGTATTTCTTTAGAGTTTAAGAAAGCTTTGAGCGTAGTACAAGTTTTCTTCGAGTATATCCTCGCCCAACAAGTCAGAATACTCTTCTTTTACGGTAAGGGATATTATTTATTGTACTCGTAAGGGGTATTCTTTCTTTCTTATTCGTGAAGAGAACTTCTGTTATTCTATTCTTTATTATTACATTGGAATAACTTTGTATCACTGCTGGATACCCTATACTTGGTGAAATTCTTCTAATATTCCGTTCTTTATTATTACATTCGGAATATCACATGCATGCATTCTGTGGGACTGGTTCCATTATTTATTATTCGTCGGAATATCACATGCGTGCGTTTTACGCCAGCTGGTTCCATTATTTACTATTCGCCGGAATATCACATTCGTGCGTTCTGGCGGGCCGGGTTCCGTTATTTAGTATTCTGTTGGAATAACCTGTCTATGCGAAGTACCGCATGCATGGTGATTTCTATTATTATTCCATTCTTTATTATTCTGTTGGAACATCCTGTCGGTGCGTATTACGCCTGACACGGGTTTCGTTATTATTATTACATTGGAATAACTTTATCATCGAGAAGTACCGCATGCATGGTGATTTCTTTTGTTATTCCATTCGTTATTATATTCGGTTGGTTAAAGTTTTGACTTCTATACTCCATGAAATTAGTGGAATATCCTTGATATTTGCGCTTCATCCGATATCTTTTCATGGAAATATTCTTACGAGCATTCTTGAATTTTACTCTCACAAAGAAGTATCATGTTGACAATTTGGACGTTATTAGTTCTGGATAAATTAATTCTTGAACTTGTTTTATTGAATTATTATGTCATTGTCATCATCCTCATGTTTATATTATGTTGAAAGTCATACATGGCACAGTAGTGCATAGATGGACTTGGTATGATTATGACCGGGATTATTCGGTATAATCATGACCGTAATGTTACAAATGATGTGGAAAAAGTCCTCATTGGTCCGTAGTGCATTGATGGACAGGTTTTGGTATGATTATGGCTATGGATTCTCTTCGGCCAAGGGTGTAAAGATGAATTATTTTATTGCATGATCAAGACCGTTGATGAAAACACGATTAACTTTGGCCCGTAGTGCATGGATAATTCGTGGTCGTGATACTAAAGAATATCCTTGACCCGTAGTGCAGGGATGATTTGATGATGTGGATTATTTATTAAGCTGAGTCTCAGCGATAAAAGTGATGAAAAACCTTTTAAAGCATAGAAGATAGTAGATTTTATTCTCTACTTGACTCTTCTAATGGATTGCTTGTTCCGCTGCAGTTAAACTTGATGTTTGTTATATTGTATCAGTTTAACACTATTTAAGGCTAATGATAATTTATTCTGCATTATCTTAGTCATAATATTTCTTCTTGGGCTAGTTGAGCTCACCCTTTCTTTCCTTTGTTCTCTTCAGTGAAATGAGAATATATTTGGGGACGAGTCGGGAAGCGGAGTGATGGTCCGATGGATAACATTAGTAGTCCTCACTATTCTGTTAAATAGTGAGATAATAATTGTATTGAGGACTTATTTTGAGTTTGAATACTGTCTAGAAGACAATGTTTGTATTTAAACCCACAACTCATAATGTATAATTAAGTTTGTATTTGTATTCTGTACCATGTATTTGGCGACTCAGAATAGGTGATGTATACCTGTTTTGGGGGCGTCACAAAAACCTAGGCACTGATTGAGGTCAGAAGACTTCAACTTCAGAGACTGACCTTTAACCTTAGTAGACAGGGTTCCAAATTTTATGGAGGCGTTTGAGTAGAACTCTTTAACCAGGTCGATGTATACTCGAGTACTTGCCTCAAGGCATTCTGAGAATCCAGCCTTCTTCACAAGCTCGAGAATGTCCCTGAACTTCCTTTCAGATTTATCAAATAATTTGGTTCCGAGCTGAATGCCAGTGATTACTTGCCAGTTTTCCATTTGAGAAGTTCGAAGAATGTGGGTATTTAATTTAGAGAAGTTTATAAGAGATTGCTGATTGTGATTTGGTAAGGCTCTGGAGGGTTAACTTGATTTTGGCTCTTGAGGGGATTCTAGGGTTTTGAAATTGGGAGGGAGAAAGGTTCGATAGATTTTTTTGGTAACTGTCTGCAGATTTGAAATTGTCTTTATGGAAGTTCCTTCTAACTCTGCATACTCAGTGATGTGTCAACTGTCCATTGGTTGCACATTGCCCAGTAATGAGCTGTAACTCCCCATAACTTTTTAGTTAGATATTTCCTTTTAGAAGAGTAGATGTTTAATTGACATGGCTTTGACCGTTGACCTTTTGATTCATAGGGTAGTATGATAAGGCATCTATAGACTCTACGATTTCCTTTGTTGACTTAACAATCAACTTCTGAGAGATGGTGCAGTGGATGGCTTTGACTTCTATCCTTATATTTATGCAGCATAGCTCAATCACTGATATTCGAACTTATTTCCTCATTTTGAATAGCTGAGCAATTGTCTCATTTTTCAATCTCCTTGTAAATTGGAGTACCCTTTGGTAGAACTACGATCGTCGAGTTGTCTTCTACGATCGTTGAGGTAGCACTACGATCGTTTAGGTTGCATCACGATCGTTTAGTTCTCTTCAACTCGACTCTACGGTCGTTGGCTATCTTGGTCCTTGAGATAACTTGATTAAGCAATTCTTCTGGGACAAGGTAGCTCAGGAAGGGCCAACCTCTTAGAGTGAGCTAAGGGTTAGGTTTGTCCCTGAGGCGCTTTCCAGATGAAATGCTATAGAAGTGATTTGTAATGACATCTCATACGACCTTTTCTGATGGGGAGGTCCTCTACCACAAAATGATCCAAATATTCCTTGAATACTCGGTTCATCATATCCATGAAGGCAGTAGGAGTATTAGTCAATCCAAAAGACATGACTAAGAATTCATAATGCTCGTCACAGAAGTTTCGAAAGCGATCTTTGGAATATCCTCAGTTTTAACCTTCAGCTGATGATATCCAGAACGAAGATCGATCTTTGAAACAAATTGTGCTCCTTGTAATTGATCAAACATGTCATCAATACGTGGCAATGGGTACCTATTTTTGATGGTGACATGATTCAACTCCCGATAATCAATACAAAGTCGCATACTCCCATCTTTCTTCTTCACGAATAGAACAGGAGCACCCCAAGGAGACGCGTCTTAGAGACGAATGAAACCAATGTCTAACAATTCCTGCAATTGGGTCTTTAACTCCTGAAGTTTAATAGGAGCCATTCGATATGGGGCTTTGGAAATGGGTTTTGTACCGGGTTCAAGGTCGATAAAAAATTCAACTTCACGCTCTGGGAATAGGCTAGGAAGTTCTTCAGGGAATACGTCAGGAAATTTATTAACAATAGAAATATCCTTCAAATATGACGTATTTTTGTTTAAATCCGTGACATGAGCTAAGAAAGCTCGACATTCATTTTTCAATAAACGAATAGCTTTATGGCTTGAGATGTCTGTGATTGATTTTAATGGTTTTGTCGCTTGAATTCGCATAATAGGTTTATTAGGAATATGAAAGCTAACAACCTTATGAAAACAATCAATTTTCGCATGATGAGTAGTTAACCAATCAATCCCTAGAATCACGTCAAATGCAAGTATTTTTAAGGAGATAAGATTGACAGGTAACGTGCGGTTACCGATTTGAATCAAAAAAGACTTATAAATAGTGGATGTAATGAAGGTTTCTCCTAATGGAGTTTCAACAGATAAGTCAAAGTCTAATTTCTCGAGTCAAATTTAAGCGTTGGTAAAGTAGGAGAAATAAAAGAATGGGTAGAACCGGTATCAAATAAGGTATAGACTTCACTAGAGTTTATGATAAGTTTACCCGTCACCTCGTTCGGATTCCTTGCTTTCTGGGAGGTCACAACAAATGCTCTCCCTTGCACCACCGACTTTGACTTTTCTAGGACGGCCTTTGGTGCCTCCATCCTAGCTGAACTTGTCTTCGATGAACGACAAAATTGGGCTAGGTGACCTTCTCTTCCATAATTATAACACTCTTTGGATGGAATCGCGCAGTTTGGACTGATATGTCCCTCCCCTCCGCATTTGAAGCATATGATAGGTGGTCGTTCTCCTTCCTTAACCATGGTTGCTGGTGTTGATGTCTTTCCATCATTAATGAATCTCCTTTTCTTGAAATGTCCATTTTTATTGTCATGGCCATGATTACCACCGAAGTGGTTACCATTTCTGGCATGTTGATTCCCTACACATTTGTTGTCACTTAGCTCAGATGATTTATTACCTTTGGTATTTTCATGTTGTCGGTTTGCTTTCTCGTGGTTGCGTTGACTCGTTACGGCGCTCCAATAATCGAGCCCTATTTACAACATCTCGAGTACAAACACGCGGTTTATGAGAAATAAGATATTGGCGTATCTCCGGTTTCAAACCTCTTAAAAACATTCGCGTCATTCGCTCTTCATTATCTACCAAATGGGATGCAAATCGGGATAACTCTGCAAATTTAGCCTCGTATTGCGACACGGTCATATTGTTTTGTTCCAACTTGATAAACTCCACCTCCTCCTTGTGTGACGAATACTTTCGGAAAGTACTTGTCGTTGAAGCGACTCTTGGAACTTCTCCCAAGACATCTTGAGTGCATCAGTGAGTACGCGTTTCTGATTCCCACCGATGTCGCCTCTTCACCGAACATAAAGGTGGCGAAGGAACCTTTTGTTCCTCGGAGCATCCCAAGACATCAAATATCTTGGTGATCGCTTTATCCACGCTTCGCCTTAAGTGGTTTTGGCTCTCCAATAAACTCGGTGGTCCCAGCTCCTTGAAGCTGCATTTTAGCGGTGACCCGTCGAGAGTTTCCGGTGTTTCCACCGTATTTTGGGGGAGCCGCTCTACCGATGTTGCATGAATTGCATGAAGCCTCGGAACATTCCATCGTTCATCATTTGGTCGGTGTGTTGTTGTTTACATGAGGATTGTCGCCTTCACGATGCACATTGTCACGGTTATTGATGCGTGGAGACTCAGCGGTCTCCTCGTGCTCCATTGATGTTCTCAACATTCTCGGATGCCATTTTCAAATACTGCCACAAAACAATGGTTAATTAACATATCACATATTATCCTTATACTCTGACCGACGAATTAAATACCAAATAAACTTAGGTAGGTCATACTAGCGAAGGAATTCTCCGTCTTTCCCCTCCTAGTTCTAGTCTCACATCTTAGCCAGGGATCATATCCCTAAGCTTTGATACCAACTATGACGCCCCCAAAATAGGTATAAATCACCTATTCTGAGTCGTCAAATACATGGTATAGAATACAAAAACAACTTAATTATACAACTGTCGTGTAAAGTACGACAAAACATAAGCTATGAGTTTTAATACAAATATTGTCGTCTAGACAATATACAAACTCAAATTCAATATTATTACATTTATTTTCCACTATTTCACTGAATAGTGAGGACTACTAATGCTATCATCTGGTCCGTCACTCTGGTTCCCGACTAGTCCCCATGACGTTCTCATTTCTGAAGAGAACAATAAAAGTAAAAGGTGAGCTCAACTAGCCCAAAGAAGAAATATTATGACTAAGATAATGCGAGAATATATTTAGCGTTAGCCTTCAACGATGTTAAAGCGATACAATATAACAACCATTAAGTTTAAGCTGCAAATGAACAAGCAATCCATTTAAAGAGTCAAGTAGAGAATAAAATCTACTATCTTTTATGATTTAGAAGGTTTTAATCACTTTTATCATTTGGGACTCGATTTTAATAAATAATCCACATCATCGAATCACCCGCACTTACTACGCCGAGGATATTCTTTAGTATCAACGACCACAATTATCCATGCACTACACGGGCCAAGAATATTTGTGTATTCAATAATGGTCATGATCATGTCAACAAGCGTCCATCAATGCACTACGGGCCAATGAGGACTTTTACCACATTATTTGTAACATTACGGTCATGATTACTGAATAATCCACGGTCATAATAATACCAAGTCCATCTATACTTTATAGGCCACAGATGACTTTCAACAAAATATAAACATGAGGATGATGACAATGATATAAGAATTTAATAAAACAAGTTCAAGAATTAATTTATCCGGGGAACTAATAACGTTCAAATTGTCAACATGATCTTTGCTTTGTAGAGTAAAATTCAAGAATGCTCAGAAGAATATTTCCATGAAAAGATACTGGATGAAGCGCAAATATCAAGGATATTCCACTAATTTCATGGTGTATAGAAGTCAAAACTTTAACCAACTGAGTATAATAAGGAATGGAATAACAAAAGAAATCACCAGGCATGCGATAGACCGCCATGACAGCAAAAGTTATTCCAACAGAATAATAAATAACGGAATCAGTGTCCGGCGTAAAAGCGCGCATACGTGATATTCAACAAAATAATAAAGAGGCGGAATCAGTCCGGCATAAAAGCGCATGAGCGAGGATATTCCAGAATAATAAAAAGGCGGAATCGGTCCGGCGTAAAATGCCACCGACGAGGATATTCCAACAAAATAATAAAGAGCGGAATCAGGTCCGGCATAAAAACGCATGATGAGGATATTCCAAATGAGAATAATAAAGAGCGGAACTAGGTCCGTGAAACGCATGAACAAGATGTTCCAAGCGAATGATAAAGAATGGAACAACGAAGAATTTCACCAAATATAGGGTAGCTGGCGTATCTGAGTTATTCCAATGTAATAATAAAGAATGGAATAACTGAAGTTCTCTTCATGGATAAGAAAGAAATAATACTCCCTACCTTAGAAAAACTAGATACTGGAATAGTGAGCTAGCAGACTTCTCTTCTTCTTTCTATAATTTCTCTCTATAATAATCGCTCTAAAGCTTTTGTGAATTGGTGCGAAATAAAGGAAGAATGAGCTTTTATTTATAGAAAAATATAGTTTCGATAATTGCATGTTTTGGGGCTCGAAAAATTACAGTACAATACCTCCAACTTTTCCTTTATTTTTAATTTAGTCATGGAAGTATTATCAAACTTGCACCACCTCCCCTAATAGTAAATAATGTGATTCAATAGTAAATTATGTGAATCAATAGTTCTAGACATGTGAAAATACGAATTACAGTATAGTACCTTCATCTATACCTCCATTTTCAACTTAGTCATGCAAGTATTATCAATCTTGTACCAACTCCCCTAATAGTAACAAGAATGTGAAACAATAGTATACACATGTGAACAAATAGTTATAATCATGTGAAATAATAGCAATCAATTGCTCATTTATCCGGTTAGATACTCGATTGGTCAATATAAGCTCCAGACATCAATTATTATCGAAATAATTGTCGATTTTCACTAACACAAATAATTCCAACACAATGAAACCATTTTAATCAAAAATATAAATTTTGAAATTTCGAAGTTTGACTTTTCTCGAAAAAGTCAACTGTTGACTTTTTGACCAAATAGTGAATTTCAAAAAAGTTTGTGTTTATAGACTATTTTTACTAATTTTATCGTTCCGGACTCAAATATCACGTCCGCGTCTCCAAATTCAACTCCAAACACAATTTCAATTTTAATAACATTCATCATTAATATTATAACTCACAATATTTATCAACCAAGTCGTTCCCAGGAAAGAGGGGGCTTTCCAATAAGGATTTCTCCCTATTGGCGCGCAATTAGGTGACCAAACCTCTCCTAGACATAACTTCTAGACATTGTAAATATTGTAATTTAATAATATGAATAACTTTGTCATCTCAATTATTGATTTAATAAAATAACATATTATGCAGATGATACTATGACAATAATCAAATCAATAATATGAGAGATATGATGCAACAATTACTGTAGCAATAATTGAGTATAACTGAGTGACTTCTCACGTAAGTATCAATAATCAATACCGTGTGCTACTATGCAACCACGTATATTACTGTACTTTTACTTCCGGGTAGTTCAACAGGTAACGGTAAAAACTTCCGCCGTTATTTTCATAAAGTATTTTTGTCGTTTTCTCAATCCGACAATAATTCTGTTATGGGGGTTCACCAATGATTGTGCCGTTATACGAATATTCCCTGTTAAAACGAATATTCCCCGACCAATCGAATATTATATAACAACTTGCGTACTTTGCAAAACTTGTAAATAATACCCACAACTATAATATTATATCAAATCCACACCATAATATTCAAAAATATATTTCGAGAAAAATAACTCTTTATTCAAAAAGTTGGGGTCTTACAACCTCCTCTTCTTATGAAATTTCATCCTCGAAATTAGGGTGCATACCTGGTGTGTCGAAGAGGTGAGGATACTTTGATTTCACTTCAGATTCTAACTCCCAGGTCATTTCCTCAACATCGTGGTCTCTCCACAAAACTTTGACTTGAGGTATAACCTTGGAGCGTAGAATATGTTCCTTCTTATCCAAGATTTTAACAGGAACCTCTTCATACGTTAAATCTTCCTCTATTTCATCCGGTTCTAACTCAATAATGTGGTTCGGGTCTTTCACATATTTACGTAACATGGATATGTGAAAAACGTTATGAATACGAGATATACTTGGCGGTAACGCAAGTCTATAGGCCACAGTTCTTACTCGATCGAGGATTAAAAATGGGCCAATGAATCGAGGATTGAGCTTTCCTCTCTTTCCAAATCTTGTAACTCCTTTCAATGGAGTAACACGTAACAACACATGATCTCCAATATCGAATTCTACGTCCTTTCGATGAAGATCAGCATAACTCTTTTGTCGATCTTGTGAGGTTTTTATACGTTGTCGGATCATTTGAATCTTTTCCATAGTCATACGTACCAACTCTGGTCCCAATAACGTTGCTTCACCCACCTCATCCCAGCATACTGGAGAATGACACTTTCTTCCATACAACGCCTCAAATGGAGCCATGCCAATACTTGCTTGATAACTGTTGTTGTAGGAAAACTCCACCAATGGTAAGAACTTATCCCAACTTCCTTTGAAGTCAAGGACACAGAGTCTTAATAAATCTTCAAGAGTTTGAATAGTCCTCTCCGACTGCCCGTCCGTCTGAGGATGATATGCCGAGCTAAATCGTAAATTCGTGCCCATAGCTTTTTGCAAACTAACCCAAAATCTTGAAGTGAATCTTGGGTCTCAATCAGAAACTATGGATACTGGCATACCATGCAGTCTTACAATCTCGTTTATGTACATACGAGCAAGACGTTCAAGTGTATAAGTTTCTCGTATAGGTAGGAAATGAGCAGACTTGGTCAATCTATCAACAATGACCCAAATTGCATCTATGCCTTGAGAAACCATGGGAAGACCAGTAACAAAATCCATAGTAATGTGCTCCCACTTCCATTACGGAATTTCAAGTGGTTGCAATGGACCTTTTGGTACTTGATGCTCGCGCTTGACTCGTTGACAAGTTAAACACCTTGAGATAAACTCCGCTATCTCTCTCTTCATATTGCTCCACCAAAATGTATGTCGAAGATCATGATACATTTTGGTACTCCCAAGATGAATTAAAAACGGTGTGTTGTGCGCCTCCATCATGATTTTATACTTTAAATCAGGGTCGTTAGGAACACAAAGTCTGGAGTTGACTCGAAGTATTCCTTCCTCATTGATTCTTGTTTATGACATAGCACCTTCTTGTACTTTCTTCTTCATACGCATTAGCTCCAGGTCTGTAGCTTGAGCAGCTTTAACTTTATCGATTAAAGTCGGTTCTACTCGTATGTTTGCCATCATCATGTGGGTCCCTGGAGTCTTTAACTCTATTCCATCCTTTGAAAGACATATAAAATGGGCCTTTGCGTTGACAATATCGCACTCATACTTGCATATGATCTTCTACTCAATGCGTCAGCTACCACGTTCACTTTTCCAGGATGGTATTGGATGGTATGATCATAATCTTTCAACAATTCAAGCCAACGTCGTTGTCGTATGTTGAGTTCCTTTTGAGTGAAGAAATATTTGAGGCTTTTATGATCCGTAAAGATTTCCACTTTCTCCCCATACAAGTAATGCCTCCAAATTTTAAGTGCGAAAACGACAACTGCCAACTCTAGATCATGAGTAGGATAATTCCTCTCATATTCTTTGAGTTGCCGTGAGGCATAGGCTATGACTTTCCCATATTGCATGAGAACACATCCTAACCCTTTGCCCGAAGCATCACTGTAGATGATAAATCCCTCCGAGCCAGATGGTATTGTCAGAACAAGTGCTGAAATGAGTCTCCTCTTGAGTTCTTGAAAACTCTTCTCACATTCCTCACTCCAACCGAACTTTGTATCTTTTCGAGTCAGCTGAGTTAATGGAGTAGCGATTCGAGAAAATCCTTCCACGAATCTCTGATAATAACCAGCTAATTCGAGAAAGCTACGTACTTCGGTCACTGATTTAGGTTGCTCCCAACTTTGAATAGCTTCAATCTTTGCTGGGTCAACAGATATTCCATGACTTGATATCACGTGCCCAAGGAATGCAACTTCCTCAAGCCAGAACTCGCATTTCTTCAACTTGGCATATAGCTTGTTTTCACGAAGCTTTTGGAGTATCAGCCTCAAGTTTTGTTCACGATCTTCACGGCTTTTGGAATATATGAGGATGTCATCAATAAAGACGACCACAAAAAGATCCAAATATTCCTTGAATACTCGGTTCATCATATCCATGAAGGTAGCAGGAGCATTAGTCAATCCAAAAGACATGACTAAGAATTCATAATGCCGTGCATCGAGTTTCAAGGCGATCTTTGGAATATCCTCAATTTTAACCTTCAATTTGATGATATATCGAGCGAAGATTGATCTTTGAAAAAATTGTGCTCCTTTAGGTGATCAAACAGTCATCAATACGTGGCAATGGGTACCTATTTTTGATGGTGACATGATTCAACTCCCAATAATCAATATAAAGTCGCATACTCCCATATTTCTTCTTCACGAATAGAACGAGAGCACCCCAAGGAGAGCGTATTAGGACGAATGAAACGAATGTCTAACAATTCTCCGTAATTGGGTCTTTAACTCTCGAAGTTCAATAGAGCCATTCGATATGGGGCTTTGGAAATGGGTTTTTATCTGAGAGTTCAAGGTCGATACAAAATTCAACTTCACGCCGGGGTAGGTGGGAAGTTCTTCGGGAATACGTCGGAAATTTATTAACAATAGAAATATCCTTCAAATATGGCGTATTTTTGTTTAAATCTGTGACATGAGCTAAGAAAGCTTGACATCCGTTTTTCAATAAGCGAATAGCTTTATGGCTTGAGATGACCGTGATTGATTTTAATGGTTTGGTCGCTTGAATTAGCATAATAGGTTTATTAGGAATATGAAAGCTAACAACCTTACGAAAACAATCAATTTTAGCATGATGAGTAGTTAACCAATCAATCCCAGAATCACGTCAAATGCAAGTATTTTTAAGGAGATAAGATCGACAGTAGCGTGCAAGTTCTGATTTGAATCAAACAAGACTTATAAGCGATTGGATGTAATGAAGGTTTCTCCTAATGGAGTTTCAACAGATAAGTCAAAGTCTAATTTCTCCGAGTCAAATTTAAGCGTTGGCGCAAAGTAGGAGAAATAAAAGAATGGGTAGAACAGGTATCAAATAAGGTATAGACTTCAATAGAGTTTATGATAAGCTTACCCGTGATGACCTCGTTCGGGTTCCTTGCTATCTAGTTGGTCACAATAAATGCTCTCCCTTGCACCACCGGCTTTGACTTTTCTAGGACGGCCTTTGGTGCCTCCATCCTAGCTGAACTTGTCTTCGGTGAACGACAAAATCGGGCTAGGTGACCTTCTCTTCCACAATTATAACACGCTTTGGATGGCATCGCAGCAGTTTGGTGATATGTCCCTCCCTCGCATTTGAAGCATATGATAGTGGTCGTTCTCCTTCCTTAACCACGGTTCTTTGGTGTTGACGTCTTTCCATCATTAATGAATCTCCTTTTTTTGAAATGTCCATTTTTATTGTCATGGCCATGATTACCACCGAAGTGGTTACCATTTATGGCATGTTGATTTCCTACACGTTTGTTGTCACCGCTCCGATGACTATTACCACTGGTATTTTCATGCTGTCGGCTGCTTTCTCGTGGTTGCGTTGACTCATTACCGCGCTCCAATAACTGAGCCTTATTTATAACATTTGAGTAGAAACACAGTTTATGAGAAATAAGATATTGACGTATCTCCAGTTTCAAACCTCTTAAAAACATTCGCGTCATTCGCTCCTCATTTTCGACCAAATGGGATGCAAATCGGGATAACTCTGAAAATTTAGCCTCTTATTGCGACACGGTCATATTGTTTTGTTCCAACTTGATTAACTCCACCTCCTTCATGTGACGAATACTTTCGGGAAAGTACTTGTCATCGAACAGCTCTTGAAACTTCTCCCAAGACATCTTGAGTGCGGCCATTTGGAGTACGTTTCTGATTCCCACCGATGTCCGCCTCTTCACGCAATATAAAGGTGGCAAAGGGAACCTTTTGTTCCTCGGAGTATCCTAAGACATCAAATATCTTGGTGATCTTCTTTATCCACACTTCTGCCTTAAGTGGTTTTGGCTCTCCAATAAACTGCGGTGGTCCCAGCTCCTTGAACTGTTTAGCGGTGACCGTCCGAGAGTTTCCAGTGTTTCCACCTGTATTTTGGACAGGAGCCGCTCTCGCCTGATGTTACATGAATTGCATGAAGCCTCGGAACATTCTATCGTTCATCATTTGGTCTTCGTTGTTGTTTTCATGAGGATTGTCGCCTTCCTGATGCATATTGTCCTGGTTATTGATCTGTGGAGATTCAACGGTCTCTTGTGCTCCATTGACGTTCTCAACATTCTCGGATGCCATTTTCAAATATTGCCACAAAACAATGGTTAATTAACATATCACATATTATCCTTATACTCTGACCAACCAATTAAATACCAAATAAACTTAGGTAGGTCATACTAGCGAAGGAATTTCCCATCTCTCCCCTCCTAGTTCTAGTCTCACATCTTAGCCAGGGATCATATCCCTAAGCTTTGATGCCAACTGTGACACCCCCAAAATAGGTATACATCACCTATTCTGAGTCGTTAAATACATGGTATAGAATACAAATACAACTTAATTATACAACTGTCGTGTAAAGTACGACAAAACATAAGCTGTGAGTTTTAATACAAATATTGCCGTCTAGACAATATACAAACTCAAATTCAATATTATTACATTTATTTTCCACTATTTCCTTTGAATAGTGAGGACTACTAATGCTATCATCCGTCCGTCCACTCTGGTTCTCGACTAGTCCCCTGCCTACGTTCTCATTTCTGAAGAGAACAATAAAAGTAAAAGGTGAACTCAACTAGCCCAAGAGGAAATATTATGACTAAGATAATGCGAGAATATATTATCGTTAGCCTTCAACGATTGTTAAAGCGATACAATATAACAACCATCAATTTTAACTACAGCGGAACAAGCAATCCATTAAAAGTGTCAAGTAGAGAATAAAATCTACTATCTTTTATGATTTAGAAGATTTTTCATCACTTTTATCGCTGAGACTCATCTTAATAAATAATCCACATCATCGAATCACCCCAAGACTACTGACCGAGGATATTCTTTAGTATCACGACCACAATTATCCATACACTTTGGGCCAAGAATATTTGTGTATTCAATAATGGTCATGATCATGCCAACAACTGTCCATCAATGCACTACGGGCCAATGAGGACTTTTACCACATCATTTGTAACATTACGGTCATGATTACACCGAATAATCCCTGGTCATAATAATACCAAGTCCATCTATGCACTATAGGCCACAGATGACTTTCAACAAAATATAAACATGAGGATGATGACAATGATATAAGAATTTAATAAAACAAGTTCAAGAATTAATTTATCCAGGAACTAATAACGTCCAAATTGTCAACATGATACTGCTTTGTAGAGTAAAATTCAAGAATGCTCAGAGAATATTTTCATGAAAAGATACTGGATGAAGCGCAAATATCAAGGATATTCCACTAATTTCATGGAGTATAGAAGTCAAAACTTTAACCAACTGAGTATAATAAGGAATGGAATAACAAAAGAAATCACTAGGCATGCGATGATACCGCATGCAGATGAGTTATTCAACATAATAATAAATAACGGAATCAGTCCGGCGTAAAACGCATGCAGACGGTATATTCAGAGAATAATAAAAGCGGAATCAGTCCGTAAAACGCATGCAACATGATATTCCAACAAAATAATAAAGCGAGAATCAGGTCCGGTATAAAAAACGCATGCAGCAGGATATTCCAATGAGAATAATAAAGAGCGGAACCGGTCCCGTGCACAACGCATGTGATGAGGATGTTCCAACGGAATGATAAAGAATGGAACAACAGAAGAATTTCACCAAGTATAGGGTAGCCCGTGTATACAGGTTATTCCAATAGAATAATAAAGAATGGAATAACAGAAGTTCTCTTCATGGATAAGAATGAAATAATACTCCCTACCTTAGAAAAACTGGATACTGGAATAGTGAGGTAGCAGACTTCTCTTCTTCTTTCTATAATTTCTCTCTATAATAATCGCTCTAAAGCTTTTGTGAATTGGTGAGAAATAAAGGAAGAATGAGCTTCTATTTATAGAAAAATATAGTTTCGATAATTGCACATTTTGGGGTTCGAAAAATTACAGTACAATACCTCCAACTTTTCCTTTATTTTTAATTTAGTCATGGAAGTATTATCAAACTTGCACCACCTCCCCTAATAGTAAATTATGTGATTCAATAGTAAATTATGTGAATTAATAGTTCTAGACATGTGAAAATACGAATTACAGTATAGTACCTCCATCTATACCTCCAATTTTAACTTAGTCATGCAAGTATTATCAATCTTGCACCAACTCCCCTAATAGTAACAAGAATGTGAAATAATAGTATACACATGTGAACAAATAGTTATAATCATGTGAAATAATAGCAATCAATTGCTCATTTATCCGGTTAGATACCCGATTGGTCAATATAACCTCCAGACATCAATAATTATCGAAATAATTGTCGTTTTCTCAATCCGACAATAATTCTGTTGTGGGGGTCCACCAATGATTGTGTCGTTGTGCGAATATTCCCTGTTAAAACGAATATTCCCCGACCAATCGAATATTATATAACAACTTGCGTACTTTGCAAAACTTGTAAATAATACCCACAACTATAACATTATATCAAATCCACACCATAATATTCAAAAATATATTTCGAAAAAAATAACTCTTTATTCAAAAAGTTGGGGTCTTACAAGTGTGCATAGGATTTGACATTAAATAATGCACTCATTATGGATTCATCATTTACTGGGTTATGTTCACAATATTTAAGTGTTCACAGAGTGAAAATTAACTCTACGATTTAGGAGTATCTAGTTGATTCATTGAGGTGATCAGTTTCTACGAATCTACAAGATCCTCTTGCAGAACTGATCATGCTCTGTGTGTTGTCAAACACTTAGAACATAGGCTTGTACATACATACTAACCCACCAACAAAGATTACTTCACATTAAGTTTATTTGGTCTGTGATGCTCTTATGACCCATTTCAGATTTCCTTCAAGATGTCATCTTCAACCTAAAACTTGGATGGAGAGAAATTTTATAGTCATTTGAGTTTCCATCCTCAGGTTATTTTCTCTCTTCACCTTTTTAGGTAGATTATGACTCCTTGACAGAATACTGTTATAATTCAGAAGAAGATGCAATTATGATGTATACATTTATAATAGTGAGGAACCGTACCTTTTTACTGTCAGTTACTAAACAATCATTTATCTTAGATATATTGAGTTTAGGTATTGATGTGCATAGCTTTACTTTTGCTCCTGACAGCTTATTGCTTTTGTTGGCCTTTATTCAATCAGTCATGGTCTTAAAGATGCAGCCTGAGAATCTCATCATCTTTAGTTCTTTTGACATCCTTCAGTTCATGAAGTTTGCATCCAGCCGATGGTTGACCAGACATATATCTGAGGAGAACTTCTTTCTTCTCAGGATGAACATTTCTTTACATGTATGGTCTTATCATTTTTTAGACTGGTGGATGCTTGACTCTTTGTCATTGATGTCTCTTGAGCTCTCTCGTCTGGTCTTCAGACTACAAGATTGACTATAGGCAAGGATTTGTCTTGTTGATGTAACAATCGAGACTATGGACCAATCTGAGCAGCTTCAGGTGTATATGCACATTTAACCTATACACAATATTTCCAACATGTGAGCTCATCTGCATATAACAAGTTACTTACTACTAAACTAAGTTTAGAACAATGTTAGTGCACAGGATCGGACTCAAAGCGATTAGCTTTTGAATATAACATGAGAACAACCTACGATACCAATTGTTAGTTCCCAGAGGGCACAATAGATCTAGAAGGGGGGGGGGGGTTGAATAGATCCTTTTTATTTCAAATAATTTTCAGGTTTATTTTGTATTGCTATTAAATTAGCATATGACAAACATAAGAATCTTTTCAAGCACAACGGAATAAGTAAAAGATCCCCTTCATTGATATATTCATAATCATACATACATTGTTCGTAGAGTTAGTTTAGTTGTAAGCAGTTAAAATATACATAGCAGTTATAGCAGTTATAGTGCATAATGTAAATGACATAATGTAAAAGACACAAGGGGTTTTAAGTGGTTCAGAGACTCAAGCTCCTAATCCACTCTTCCGCTTTCAACCTTGCAGTGATTTCTACTAAGGAAGGCAAGCACCACGAATCTCTATGATTCCTTCAAGGCCGGTGACCTTGGGACTTGATTCACTAAGAACTCTTGAGGCCGGCTGACCTTGGGAGTCCTCTAGTTTCCTAGGAACTCTTCAAGCCCAAATGAGCTTGGAACTTCGTTTAGTCCCCCCGGGACAAGGACCCTACAGCCTCTGCTTTGTTTAGTCCTTGGACAAGGACCCCTCGAGCCCCTGGCTTTGTTAAGTTGTTTGTTTGTTGTTGTTGGAGTCGGTGCTGAGCTGCTAAGATGTCTTCATGCTCTGAACATCTTCTATCCTTAGCAGCTTAGCTTGATCATCCTTGAAGTGCAGCTGAGTGTTGCATGATGCTCAACTTCTTCGGTTACTCAACCACTTCAGATGACCCCTTTATGAACTTCCTTGAAGATCCTTCTTCTTGGTACTTGATGGCTGCACATGATAGGCTTCTAAGATGACTGTAAGCTCTTCTGTTAGGTACTTAGAAGTTTTCTCATGCTTGACACCAAGATGGCATTTGTGATCTCCCTTCTTGCTACTTGATGCCTTCTCATGATGGACTTGCTAAGATGACTGTAGGCTCTTCTCTATTGTACTTAGAGTCTTCCCATGATGGGCATCAAGATGACATGTTGCTCTTCTTTCTCTCGGCAGTTCAGAACACTCTTTAAGTAGTAGAACTCTCACTTCTACATTGTAGAACTCTCACTTCTACTTCCTTCTTTGCATGTCTCTGAGTGTTCTTGGTGGATCATAGAGTGAGCCTTCGGACTCACTATCTCACATGGTTTAGATCAGTTCACCTTCTCTCCAAAACCAACAACTCCAGCAACACTCGATCTTTGAAGCTCTTCTAGATTTATACTCCTTCCCAATCCTTCCGTTAGAAAGTAGCCGTTGAAGGCTATTCAAATATCTTCACAGATCTCGAGTTGACAGAGGTAGACTACTGATGTGACATGTCATACTTTATCTGACATTGTAGTCTACTGTTTCACCTACCCGTCAGAGTTGTCACTTTAATGTCTTGGGCAGGTTGAAGACTTTATTATCTCCTTCTGATTTCTCGATCAGAGGTTGTCCTTTTGCATCGATGCTCTCAATAAGCTTTTGTCCGAATACCATCCTTCAGATTGGACCATTGCCAATGCTTCTTCAGTCTTAGGGTGTTCGAACTCTATGATTCTGATGCACGTCTTCGAGGACCTGATCGTAGTGTCTTGTTGAGTGTTACTCATTGACTGGTAGAGTTAACACTACGATCTTGAAGAGTGTTGATTGGATCTTCAATGTAGAACACCTCTTCCTTCTATTGTGCAGTGCTTCAAAACTTCTATTTGCTTTGACTGTTCTCAGAGACTGATGGCTTAATTCCTTGCTCTGGTCCCCTTCTGAATATCAAGACACTTCTGGTTGTGGCGCGTCAACTTGCTTTCTCCTTGTGATCTCCGTTCACTTATCATCAATGAACTGACCCTGCACTTAATCACTTTAGCCTTGCTCTTCAGAGGCTGACCAGTATCTCGGTTCACCTTCCATCAATTTTTTCTTTGTTTGGCAAACACTACGATCTTGGTTGCTTCCAAGATCGTTGTCTTCTGTTCACTTGATAGCTACTACATTTGCTGACTTTCCTTAGTTAGCTTCTGAAGTCTTCTTTGGATCTCCTCGTGGAAGACTTTATCACGAATGGCCTTACAACTCAATCTTGATGCTGATTGGGTTGGTGCTTAGATCTTCTGCTAGCCTGCATGCCATTCGTTGAGTGCTCTCTAGTTCCCTTAAGGTGGAATGCATCTTTGTAGTGCCAACTAGAGGCTTCATTCCTTTGGATATTCTGGGAGTGCTCATTTGTTGAGAAGCGTATATGCTCTACGATTCTGCCTTGTCATTGTGAGCACTTCTGTTGAGGTCGTAGTTCTGCACTCTACGATTCAGCTTCGGCTGTGCAGACACTGCGATCCCGAGATTAGATCTTGACACTCTATAATTTCTTCCTTGTGCTTGTTGTCTTCATCTGATCTTGCTCGACTACGATCTCTGCATGTAATCAATGGACTCTACGAAGTCAGAGTGTAGTCTACGATCCTTGACATATATTCGGCATCAGTAGACTCTACGACTCCGAGTGTAGTCTGCGTTTTAGACTTGGCTTCAGCAGATGACCGGTCGACTCGTAGGCAGGCTGTCTCTAAGATTCTGAACATGACTTCCTCAGCACACTATGATCCTGAGGAAGCTCTACTCGACACACTACGATCCTTATTCGTTTCCCCTAGAAGTCTACGAACTCCGAGATCTACTATCTTGCATACTCCTATTCTGCCTCGATAGCTCTCGAGTTAACCTTGACTCTCTCGGGCGACTACGACTTACAGTGCGATGTTCGACGATCGACAAGCCTATCTATTACATCATAAGATCAACCTAACAAGCTTGATCTTTCTATATTTATAGTCCTTGTACATCATTTCTTTTTAAGGACTTTTACAAAGTTTGTTTTTGTTTATGTAGGATCAACCTAACATATTTGATCAATTCATTCTAAGTCCTTGTACATATATTTCTATTATCTATCAAAGGACTTTACAGCTTTTCTTAGTGTAAGCATACTTGCATATTCATTCATATATATCATAATCAAATCATATATTAAATAGAAATATCATTCACATGTTTATTCCTGACAAGTTATAAAATAGTCTAGCAGTTTATATGACATCCCCATAATAGTTCATAATAGTTTAATATTTTTCTTCTCCCCCTTTGTCATCATAAAAAATGATGGGGAGAAAAGTTGGACCTGCAAAAAAGGTTAGTCTATTATTCCTACAAAAGAGTTAGTAACAAGCATAGCATTCATAAAACTATTATAAGTTGTTTTAGTAGTAGTAGTAGTAGTAGTTAGTATTAGTTAGTTACAGTCATCCAAAATAGTTAGTAATATTACAAATACTTCAAATAGTTAGATGTGATCCAAATTAAGAGGATAGAAATGTTGAGTAGTATCTGGAAGATTATCATCTGAAAATAGTTATGCTACATGGTCAACTGGTTCAGCACTTGTGCTTGCAGTGAACTGATATGGACCCATTAATAGTCTATTGTTCTCCATCATAAAACAAAACATATTCTTAAAAGAATGCAAGGACAATTGCATGTCTTCTAATTTTTCTATCATGAGATTTTGGTTGTGCAGTAGAAGTTGGTTCATACTATTAAGAGAGTCTATTTTGGTCACCATATTTATTTTAGACTCTATTACCTCATGATCAAAAGATTTAAAGACAATCAGAGATTGAGGTGGAAGATTGAGATGAAAGACAATATTGCTAGTGGGAACCAATTGAGACTGATGTTGTGAGACATTTTTTTCCAATAAGTTGAAAATATGAGTGAGTAACAAACCAAAACCCAGACAATTATTGTGGAAACAGAACTCAAAGGAAGATAACATAAAGTAAGCCAAATTATAAGGCATGCATTCATTCAAAATACTTTTGATGAGTTCCAAGTCAAAAGGAAGTAATTTTGTCTTCTCTAACATGCATGAAATTGTTCCTAAGAATTTTTCCCAAAAACTGACTCTCAACAGTGAGGAATTCTAGGCCAATTTTACAAGGAAAATCAAACAACAAAGTAGGTACCATTTGGTCAGTGACAACAGACATATTGTGTTTAAAAAGAATACATTCTTCAACAAAAATGCCTGAAGGATGAAGATAAGAATTGACCCTGGATAACTCTCATGTGGAAGGATGAAGTTGAAGGGCATATTGACAAAGAAATGTTCATCAATGACATATGCTTGGCCATGAATGCATGTGGTGATACTAGTTAGCAGAGTAGATGAATCTTTAGAAAATTTCATATGAGTGTAAAATTCATAGATGAGACCAGGATAAATAATTTTGTCATAAAATGTAATCAAACAATCCCACCCAATGATTTTGAGTTTTTCAAATAGGTCTGAAAAGCTGTTAAAAGTGATTACATTTCCTGGAGACAAATTATGTCTCATGATTCTATATTTAGCTTGAGCAGATATAGTAGTAAGATGGGGAACACCATGGGAGAAATGTAATTCAGAGTGTAAACGAAGTTTCTTGCGTTTAGATGAAGAAAAATAGTAGACATGATGAAGAGAGAAACATGTAGCAAATGTGATGAAATGAAACTAAGTAACAAACAAAGACATGAATGCACAATACTGTAAAATGAACTTATATATATATATATATATATATATATATTAATGAGAATCATCGATCGAGTTCAGTGAGAATTTCTGTTGTTCGATTGCTCCCCTTCGATCATGACCATTCATTCGGCTATTCAATCTAAAGAAACGAGAATCAGTCTTCCTGGTCCTCCTTCTTCCGGTCAGAAGTCAAAGTCCAAAGAATCTAAAGTCAAGACCAGTCCTACAGGTTCTTCCTGCTCTCGTAGCATTTCTGATTTCAAAGATTGCTCAGGAAGCGAGTTAAAACTTATTGCTCAAGCCCTCAATAAAAGAATTGATGAGTTATATGAAGAAGCTTCTGCTCATTCTTCAGCTTCTTCCCAGAATGATTCAACCAGCCAGTTTACAGAAGATGATGGTCTGTATGATCCTTATGGCACCATCGACCTGCAGGATGCTCAGGACCCATTTGCCTGATATCCACAGTATTTTCCGGCTCTGGCTCCGGCTGCCAATCAGTTATCAGCTTTTGCTTTTCCACCGAAAGCAGCTCTAGTCACATGCATCCACAGCAACAGTCAGAAGATGATCTCTTTTCCACTGAAAGCATTGCTGAGTCAAAAGTTGTCGTCCATTTGGTCAAAAGTTAATAATGTGTCTATATTTTATCAAAAGTTAGCACTGTTTATCAACAGTTGCTTGTCTGTAATTTAATTTATTTAGTATTTCTTGTTCGCTAAATCCATCAATATTCCATTCATAAATTTTATTAGCTGAAACAGAAAATTGTTTATCTAAATTCTCTCTTCAAATTGTAAATCACGGAGGAGTAGAGTGCAGAGTACCAATTTTCGTCAAACCTGGTATTATAATTTGTTAATTTATTTAAGCGATCATTTAAATCTTGAATCGAAATGGTCTCCGATCGATCATCGACCGACTACTTACTTTCATTATCGATTCAATCGATCGATAATAATAATAATACCACTTATTTGAGTTCGATTTTTGACTTTAATTTTTAAATAATTGATCTATAGAATCGGCAAGATCTTTATCATTATTAGGTAATCCTAAATTTTTTCTGTTTTCTAGCAATTTTAACAGTGGTTGATCAATCTTTGAATCTGGTCTTTTAATAATATTTTCTTCAAATTTTTCTTCAATTCTATCCAACTGTTTTCCTACAGTTGCTAGGTATTGATTACTAAAATTTAATTGTTCAATAATTTTTTTTATCATCTTTAGTGCCATCAGAAATTTTGAACGGGCTTGCAACAACAGATGTATTTTTAACTGATAATAAGATAGATTCTAAGGGTGGATGACTAGAAGAGACTTTAGACTTGTCTTCTTTGATCCATTGTGATTTGGTGATAACATTACATTTATTCTGATAATGTTCATACCAATCATAGAACTTAACTTTTATTTTTTCATTAACAACAAATCTTTTCCATCTGTTAACTATCTTAGTACGCTCCTTTTCAGAGGGGTGATTAGATCTAAATAAATGCCTTTTTACTTTATTAGACTTGGAATTAAATCTTGCACAAGATTGTCCCAATTTAAAATAAATTCTTTCTTAATAACTCTTAATTGATTATTAATAGGGACATCAAAATCTGACTGGGTTGGTAATTCAGAAGGAGTTGGAGAAGAGGAACCTTCTTCTTCAACTGAAGTATTTTGATGACAAGAATAACAAGGGTGACTTGCTTGACCTTGATTTAGAATTCCTTTCATTTTAATGTCTCTAATAGAAGGATTACTAAGGATTTCAGCGTCTCTTCGGGTTTGAACTACTGAAGGGGCTGAAGAACTTGAGTAATCTTCTATAATGACTGGTCTTTTAGTACGTTCAAAGATTACTTTGACAGTGCCATCAGAAAATTGTCTAACATTTTCAATATTCATTAAGTTATTTACTACAGGCTGTTGTGGTATTTCACTGGGTAAAGTCCACTGACTAGGTAACGTAATATCCTTCCATAGGATGGTTCTAGGGATCTGGATATTAGCATCACTAGTTGAACTTTGAATTAAAACCGTTTGATCTTTAGGGCTTTTATTAAGAGCATGAACATTTAAGTTAGTTTTCATGGTCTTGTAATAAATCCTATAAATCAAAGCAATTGACTGAGAGCCTTCAATCATTTGGGTAATTTCTCCCAATGTTTTAATATTTAATGTTAAAGCCTTTAATAAGTGTTGATCACTTAAACTAAGTGTGAAGTCAGGAAAGCAATTGAAATGGATTGGTCTATTATGCAAACTTCTTGCGTCCATAGCACCTATCATGCTTGGATAATAATTCAAAAACCTAGCATCTACGAGACATGTAGGTAGATACTTGAATTAATTCCTTTAATGTTTAAAGGTTTAACTGCAACTTGAACTAGACCTATGTGAATAAAATTATATCCTTTCTTTCTGTGTTTTTTAATGACATCTGGGGAAAGAAGACTACAATTTTCATATTCTTTGTTTATTGCGTAAACTTTTTCAACTGTTTTAACATTATAATCAGTTTTAAAATTATCTAAAAATGTTGACTGATAAATTTCTTTTGGAGAAACTCGGGTATATTCGGTTATGTAAACTTGACTTATATTTTCATAACTATTTTCTTCTTGATTAACTATATATATGCGATACAGGCAAGCAAAGTTGATTGGGTGACTAGTTGAGGAGTTAGATCTAAATAACCTATTCATTTTTACTGGATTCAAAATAATTCCTCACTCTTTATCTTCCATTCAGACCCTCTTATCAGAAGTAGACACATACATAATGCTCAAAACTCGACACTGCTCATACCTGAGACTTACCAAGGGTTAACAACGAACAAGGTGGACTACAGTAAGTTAGGTGACTTAAGATAAAGAAATCAAAAATTTTGAAACAGTATAGATGAACTGATTATGATGACCTAACTGGCAACTAGAAGCAAGAAACAACTTGGCTCTGATACCATTTGAGGGCGGAAGCAAGCAACAATCAGAATAAATCAGAATAAGAAAGAGGCACATGCATAATGATAGCACCTATCATGCTTGGATAATAATTCAAACATCGGGAGAAATTACCCAAATGATTGAAGGCTCTCAGCCAATTGCTTTGATTTATAGGATTTATTACAAGACCATGAAAACTAACTTAAATGTTCATGCTCTTAAGCATAATACACAGTTAATTACTAAATAGAAATTCAGTTTATTGATAATTTAAAACTATGTACAAACTGAAAATAAAAGAACTTACAAAAATTAAAACATTTAACTGGAGATGAAGAGAAGAGGGGTTAAGTAAGCTAAACAATGGTAGAAACTAAAGATTCGTCTGAGAGAGAAGGCTCAGGGTCTTTCTAAGTTTCTCCGTCTCTCTAAATAACTGAGTTCAGTTTCCTTTTATAGAATAAGGAAAAGAACTATTACAAATGCAAATGTAAATGAAATAAAAATGAGATATAAATTACAGACAAGCAACTGTTGATAAACAGTGCTAACTTTTGATAAAATACAGACACATTATTAACTTTTGACCAAATGGCCGACAAATTTTGACTCAGCAATGCTTTCGGTGGAAAAGAGAGCATCTTACATCGATTCTTTGTGGACGATGTAACTAGAATCGCTTTCGGTGGAAAAGCAAAAGTCGATAAGCGATTGGCGGTAGGAATGAAGCCGAAAAATACTGTGTATATCAGGAAAATGGGTCCTGAGCATTCTGCAGGTCGATGGTGCCATAAGGATCATATAGACCATCATCTTCTGCAAACTGGCTGGTTGAATCATTCTGGGAAGAAGCTGAAGAATGAGCAGAAGCTTCTTCATGTAACTCATCAATTCTTTTATTGAGGGCTTGAGCAATAAGTTTTAACTCGCTGCCTGAGCAATCTTTGAAATCAGAAATGCTATGAGAGCAGGAAGAACCTGTAGGACTGGTCTTGACTTTAGATTCTTTGGACTTTGACTTCTGACCGGAAGAAGGAGGACCAGGAAGACTGATTCTCGTTTCTTTAGATTGACTAGCTGAAGGAATGGCTGTGACTGGAAGGGGAGCAATCGGAACAACAGGAAATTCCTGCTGAACCTGACTGATGATTCTGTTAATATCGAACTTATCCCACCATTTAATGTAAAAAAAGCAAGAAAGTCGAGGAAGTGGATCAGCAATAATGGCTGGATTAGAAACATTAGCAGTAGAGGGAGGAGAAACTCTATAGTGCCACTTGAGAATCCAGGGGATTTTATATTTACTGATGAAAAGAAGAGTGAGAGGAATATTCTCATTCTTTGGATCAGGTTTACAATTGTTTGAAAAATGACTGACTTGAACCTTAAGGGGATCAAGAAGGAGGTCATAGGTAGAACCATGCCTATACCACCAAAGAATAAACCAATAAGGGATTGGGCTCTTGAACTTATGGTCAAACTGAATGAACCACGAATGACTATGAGACTCATTCTGGTGAAGGAGAACCCTATACCAGGCATCAATATAATCGTAAAAATAGAAGGAATTATTTTGACTGGTGAGATCCATTAGATCGGAGGGATTCTTACCCCAATCAAACATTTGAAGGAAATGCTTAATATACAAAGAATGATAAAGAACTTTGGACTTATCATTATTTGCATAAATAAGTTTGATATTTACTAACTCTGTTTCAATGAGAATGTCCCTATAAAACGCAAGGGATTTATAAGGAGCGAGTGGTTGGAAATGCCATCCAGGGGGAAAGAACTGAGCAGCAAGCTTAACTGGGTCATTTTTGGGTTTTATGTATGGTTCAATATGGAATAGATAACTTTCCCATTTGAGCACATGTTCAGAATGAGGATAACTGGGGGCTGAGGATGAGGCCTTAGCCGGAGTACTGAAAGGGTCAATAGGTTCAGGTTTATTTACTAGAGCTGAACTATAAGGCTTGGGAATTGTCCCAAGGACTATGAATTTATTTGATTGGTAGATAGGGGTAACTGGATGAGGAATCAGAGTTCCTCTTGGTTGGTTACTTGGGCCAGTAGGGCGACCCGGACCCCCTGAGGACGATGATCCTCTAATGCTCATAACTGAATAGTACCTGAATTGATAAATTCCCGAGTGAGAAAATCAGGAATTGAATTGTTACTACCTTTAATATATTCAATATCGAAATCAAAAATGCTTAATAAAGCTTACCATCTAGCGAAAGAATGCTTAGCGGCTAAATTTTCAACATCCTTTTCTAAAATGTATTTGGCTGACTTGCAGTCAATACGAACTAGAAATTTTTGATTTAACAAATCACTTTGAAATTTATTAATACATAATACTAATGAAAGTATTTCCTTTTTAATAGTACTATATTTTAACTGAGTATTATTCCATGCACTGGAATGAAATCGAACAATTTGTTCTGGGGAATTTGATGTTAACTTTTGTTTGAGAATGCCTCCAAAACCAATATCTGAGGCGTCAGTTTCAACAATTTTAAAATCGGAATCATTAGAGATACCAAGACAGGGCAATGCCTTGACGTATTTTTTGACTTGTTGGACGACGGAAGTATGAATGTCAGTCCAAGGTGGGGGGTTAACTTGCAAACGCTGGAAAAGAGGTTTACAAATCTTCCTGAGATTTTTGTAAAATTTGCCAATGTAATTTAGCGATCCAAGAAATCTCTGCAGTTGGGTTTTGTTGGTTATCTTATCGGGAAACTTGTCAGCGAATTGAATAGCTCGTTCAATTGGCTGGACTTGTCCTCTAAAGATATTAAGACCAAGAAACCTTACTCTGACCTGAAACAGGCTGCATTTGGAAGGTGACAAAACAAGACCATTGTCTTTAACTGTTTTGAAGAAAGAATTCAAATGTTTAATATGTTCTTCAATTGAATTGGAGAAGATGAGAATATCATCGATATAGACAACAATAAAATGACTGAAAGGGTTTAGAATGTCATTTAAGATATCTGGAATTCACTGGGAGCATTTTTTAGGCCAAATGCCTGGACGTTCCATTCGTAATGGCCGAATGGAGTAGTGAATGCGGTTTTGTACCTATCGTCATGGTGGATGGCAATTTGCCAGAATCCGGACTTAAGGTCAAATTTACTGAAAATGGTGGCATTACTTAATCTATTAATTAGGTCGTCTTTGTTGGGTAGGGGGTACCTAATCCACTCTAAGACCTTGTTTAATGGTTTGTAATTGATAACTAAGCGGGGTACGCCTCTTTCCTTTTCTGCTTCATTATTGACATAGAAAGCAGAACAAGACCAAGGGGATTTACTGGGTTTGATTAAACCTTTACTAAGAAGGTCATTAATTTCCTTCTTACACAGTTCCATTTGTTCATGACTCATCTGAATAGGCCTGGCCTTGGTAGGAATTAAATGTTCTTTAAATTCCTTAGCATAAGGGAGCCTGACCATATGTTTCTTTCTATGACAAAAGGCATTGGGAGAATCGAACAAAGATTGTCTTTCATATATGTCTTTAACTCATTAATTTTATCTGAACATTTTCATTTCAGACATCGAATGAGGCCATTTCCTTTAAAATCAACACTCCTTGCTAGTTCTTGCTAGTCGGAAGTTCTAAAGAAACTAGTAGAGAAAGGAATCTAAAAGTTCCTCCAAAGAAGAGCTAACTTCTAACTCCCACTCTAGGAAGGAAGAAGGAATTATAGAGAGAAGGGGAAGAGTTAAATCAGACAGTTTCTGAATTCTATTCATAGGAAGAGGTAGGTAATGCAATTAAAGGAAAGCTATATGGAATGGCCCTTTCTCTTCTTTCCTTCTCATATAGCTGGAAAA
>CM035127.1:30083251-30169160 GCA_020205605.1 Panax ginseng | reverse complement strand
ATCTTGCGGTGCATACAGTTTCAGCGGAAGTAGCTGTCCGCTCCCTTGTCCAGTAACCATTCTTAGTGGGGCTAGAACTTTGACGGGAAAAGCGCCGGGTCCGGGAAAGAAAGGAGTCACACAAATAGGTGGTGACTTCCTTTACTCGCTTCAGTACAAGATGGCGGACCTTTTTCCAAAGAAGTCGGGTTCTTCTGGGACTCATGTGGAAGCTGGGTGGTTCTGAGGTACCATCCCCTAGGCTTTCAGTGGCCTATGAAAGTAGCATGTTGGGGTGAAGAAGGTGGCTCCATACCCGAAAATGTGGGGTGTTTTGTTTGCGCAAAAGACGAAAGGAAAGAAGGCGAAGCAAGCCCTCTTTTTAGGAAGAAGGTAAACCTTACTCTATTTCCTCAAAGGAATAGTCGGTCGAGAGAGATGACCCACCCTCATTTAGTGGGGAGCTACTGATGCTTTTTATGACCTGAATTCCAAAGAAGACACGACTCAGGATATTTTTATTCTGGTATCGCTAGCAGGGGACAGTCTCGTAAAACAGTCTCTCTTCAACTTTTTTATATTTAATTTCTTCCTTTAAAAATTTTAAATGTGTAGATTTACTGTTTAGTAAATTTAGTGTTTTAGAAATAGATTCTTCTTGAATGAATCTTAAATCTCTTTCTCTAGGTTTAATAAGAAACTTAAATGTTATTTTCTTTCCTAAATGTTTATAGCTCAATCCTTCATTACTAGTAGTAAATGGGTATAATAAATATATAAATGGTAACCCTAAAATGATCTTATCAGTAAGATTGAGAATTAAAACAAATGATGTTTTAAAACACATATTATCTTGACAAATATGCACCTTAGGTAATTTATATTTTATTTTCATTTGACTACCATTAGCTGAATTCAATTTTTCACTAGTTTTTTTGTAATACTTAGTTGGGACTAAACCTTCTTGAATACAATTCAAATCACTTTTGATCAACCAAAGGCGGAAGTTGTATTGAGAAGTTTTTGTCAATGACTAAATTAATAGATATATACCATTTTTGAATGGTGATATCTTTAATTCTTTTAAGCGAAAGACCTTGGATAAAAAGATCTGGATCATCTTTAACACCAGATAACTCTGGTTCATCGTGATTTTCATCACTAGACGTGGAATCATTGATCTGAAGATCAGACTTCTTACAATCAAAATCTTTTCTTAAATTAGAAACTTCTATCTTTAAATTAGCAATCTCTCTTTTGAGTTTATTAACTTCTTGATTTAATTCTGGGAGAGTAACTTCTTTCACTGGAGATTTAAATCTTTCAAGAGTTTTATTAAGGCTAAAAATTGGTTTTTCTTTAGCTCTAATAAATCTCTCATTATCTCTATCATTTTTAGTCAATAAATCTTTTAACTGCTTCGTATACTGAGCCTTTAATTTAGGATCAGTGATTTTACTAATTAAGTAAATTAACAAAGAACTTTCTTCATCATCTTTGTTAATTACATTAATTCTTTTATTACAACAATTTTCATCACAGTTATCAGCGCAAATAGTGACTTCTTCAACCTCACTACTCGATTCTTGATCACTGTTAATATTAGAGGAATATGAGATGCTAGAACCATCGTCATTACTAATGTTGTTCTCAATTCTCATTAACTCTAATATATGTTCAGTATCTTTACTAGAAATATTTACTTGAGATAATTTTTGTTTTACTTTACATTCATTTTTATAATGACCCTTTTGCCCACAATTGTGGCACACAATTTTACTCTTATCAATTTTTTTAGACTTAGGTTTTCTATTATAATTTTTACGCGTAGGTTTTGGTTTATTATAATAACTATCTTGGTTTTTATTTTTATGATGAACTCGTTTTTTCTTATGACGTTGGTGACTTTTGTGAGGATCAATATGTTTATGTCTGTGCTTTCTTAGAGGGAGCAACAGGAGGTAAACCATATTGTTCATAGAATGTCCCTAACTCATATTTAGCTTTTTCTTGTGTCTTTTCTTGGCTTGCTTAGCTAACTTAAAATTAATGCACATTTTAATCCTATTTTTGAATATAACCGATTATGTCTCCGTATGTGAGATTGTCATAATCAATATATCCTAAATTTTTACTTAATTCTTCTTGAACTTTTATGAAAGCAAATAAAGATGGTAAACCATTGACAAATTTTTCTTTCCAGAATGGTTTATTACTATCGTTACGCATCATAACTCTGGATGTAAAAACATCTTTGTACCATCTAAAATCACTTAGAGTGGGACAAGTGAGATTACTTAATTGATCATGAATCCTTTCAGTAATGTTACTAGGCGTTCCTGCGAAATGTTTTATTATGGTAAATATTAAAGTATTTACTCCATCAGGTAGACCAGCCCCAATATTCTCATCAAATATGGGGTTGCCGTCGGCGTCTAACTAGACAGCATGGACAATAGATAACCTAGTATCTTCAGTGAGATGTTTTTCCCACCAAGACCTAAGAATACCTGTAAATCTGCTAGCTAATAATTCAACAATATCTGGCTGAGTCATGTTGTTAAATTTGGATAAATAGCTATTTGCTACCATAGACATATGATTTAATTTATTTAGTATTTCATGTTCGCTAAATCCATCAATATTCCATTCATAAATTTTATTAGCTGAAACAGAAAATTATTTATCTAGATTTCTCTCTTCAAATTGTAAATCTGGAGGAGTAGGTCTAGAGTACCAATTTCTAGTCAAACTGGTATTATGGACTGTTAATTTATTTAACTGATCATTTAAATCTTGAACTGAAATGGTCTCTGACTGATCATCAGACTGACTACTACTTTCATTATCAGATTCAATCTGATCAATAATAGCAATAGTACCACTTATTTCAGGTTCGATTTTTGACTTTAATTTTTTAAATAATTGATCTATAGAACTGGCAAGATCTTTATCATTATTAGGTAATCCTAAATTTTTTCTGTTTTCTAGAAAATTTAACAGTGGTTGATCAATCTTTGAATCTGGTCTTTTAATAATATTTTCTTCAAATTTTTCTTCAATTCTATCCAACTGTTTTCCTACAGTTGCTAGGTATTGATTACTAAAATTTAATTGTTCAATAATTTTTTTTATCATCTTTAGTGCCATCAGAAATTTTGAATGGGCTTGCAACAACAGATGTATTTTTAACTGATAATAAGATAGATTCTAAGGGTGGATGACTAGAAGAGACTTTAGACTTGTCTTCTTTGATCCATTGTGATTTGGTGATAACATTACATTTATTCTGATAATGTTCATACCAATCATAGAACTTAACTTTTATTTTTTCATTAACAACAAATCTTTTCCATCATTAACTATCTTAGTACGCTCCTTTTCGGAGGGGTGATTAGATCTAAATAAATGCCTTTTACTTTATTAGACTTGGAATTAAATCTTGCACAAGATTGTCCCAATTTAAAATAAATTCTTTCTTAATAACTCTTAATTGATTATTAATAGGGACATCAAAATTTGACTGGGTTGGTAATTCAGAAGGAGTTGGAGAAGAGGAACCTTCTTCTTCAACTGAAGTATTTTGATGACAAGAATAACAAGGGTGACTTGCTTGACCTTGATTTAGAATTCCTTTCATTTTAATGTCTCTAATAGAAGGATTACTAAGGATTTCAGCGTCTCTTCGGGTTTGAACTCATGAAGAAATTTGAAGAACTTGAGTAATCTTCTATAATGACTGGTCTTTTAGTACGTTCAAAGATTACTTTGACAGTGCCATCAGAAAATTGTCTAACATTTTCAATATTCATTAAGTTATTTACTACAGGCTGTTGTGGTATTTCACTGGGTAAAGTCCACTGACTAGGTAACGTAATATCCTTCCATAGGATGGTTCTAGGGATCTGGATATTAGCATCACTAGTTGAACTTTGAATTAAAACCATTTGATCTTTAGGGCTTTTATTAAGAGCATGAACATTTAAGTTAGTTTTCATGGTCTTGTAATAAATCCTATAAATCAAAGCAATTGGCTGAGAGCCTTCAATCATTTGGGTAATTTCTCCCAATGTTTTAATATTTAATGTTAAAGCCTTTAATAAGTGTTGATCACTTAAACTAAGTGTGAAGTCAGGAAAGCAATTGAAATGGATTGGTCTATTGTGCAAACTTGCGTCCATAGCACCTATCATGCTTGGATAATAATTCAAAAACCTAGCATCTCTGAGACAGAGGTAGATACTTGAATTAATTCCTTTAATGTTTAAAGGTTTAACTGCAACTTGAACTAGACCTATGTGAATAAAATTATATCCTTTCTTTCTGTGTTTTTTAATGACATCTGGGGAAAGAAGACTACAATTTTCATACTCTTTATTTATTGCGTAAACTTTTTCAACTGTTTTAACATTATAATCAGTTTTAAAATTATCTAAAAATGTTGACTGATAAATTTCTTTTGGAGAAACTCTGGGTATATTCCAGTTATGTAAAACTTGACTTATATTTTCATAACTATTTTCTTCTTGATTAACTATATCCGTATGCAGGAAGCAAAGTCGATTGGGTGACTAGTTGAGGAGTTAGATCTAAATAACCTATTCATTTTTACTGGATTCAAAATAATTCCTCACTCTTTATCTTCCATTCAGACCCTCTTACCTGAAGTAGACACATACCTAATGCTCAAAACCCGACACTGCTCACACCTGAGACTTACCAAGGGTTAACAACGAACAAGGTGGACAACAGTAAGTTAGGTGACTTAAGATAAAGAAATCAGAAATTTTGAAATAGTATAGATGAACTGATTATGATGACCTAACTGCCAACTAGAAGCAAACAATAACTTGGCTCTTTAACACCAGATGACTCTGGTTCATCGTGATTTTCATCACTAGACGTGGAATCATTGATCTGAAGATCAGACTTCTTACAATCAAAATCTTTTCTTAAATTAGAAACTTCTATCTTTAAATTAGCAATCTCTCTTTTGAGTTTATTAACTTCTTGATTTAATTATGGGAGAGTAACTTCTTTCACTGGAGATTTAAATCTTTCAAGAGTTTTATTAAGGCTAAAAATTGGTTTTTCTTTAGCTCTAATAAATCTCTCATTATCTTTATCATTTTTAGTCAATAAATCTTTTAACTGCTTCGTATACTAAGCCTTTAATTTAGGATCAGTGATTTTACTAATTAAGTCAATTAACAAAGTTTCAGCTAATTAAGTCAATTAATCAGTTCATCTATATTGTTTCAGCTAATAAAATTTATGAATGGAATATTGATGGATTTAGCGAACAAGAAATACTAAATAAATTAAATCATATGTCTATGGTAGCAAATAGCTATTTATCCAAATTTAACAACATGACTCAGCCAGATATTGTTGAATTATTAGCTAGCGGATTTACAGGTATTCTTAGGTCTTGGTGGGAAAAACATCTCACTGAAGATACTAGGTTATCAATTGTCCATGTTGTCCAGTTAGACGCCGACGGCAACCCCATATTTGATGAGAATATTGGGGCTGGTCTACCTGATGGAGTAAATACTTTAATATTTACCATAATAAAACATTTCGTAGGAACGCCTAGTAACATTACTGAAAGGATTCATGATCAATTAAGTAATCTCACTTGTCCCACTCTAAGTGATTTTAGATGGTACAAAGATGTTTTTACATCCAGAGTTATGATGCGTAATGATAGTAATAAACCATTCTGGAAAGAAAAATTTGTCAATGGTTTACCATCTTTATTTGCTCATAAAGTTCGCGAAGAATTAAGTAAAAATTTAGGATATATTGATTATGACAATCTCACATACGGAGACATAATCAGTTATATTCAAAAAATAGGATTAAAAATGTGCATTGATTTTAAGTTAGCTAAGTAAGCCAGTAAAGACAAGAAAAAAGCTAAATATGAGTTAGGGACATTCTGTGAACAATATGGTTTACCTCCTGTTGCTCCCTCTAGAAGAAAGCACAGACATAAACATATTGATCCTCACAAAAGTCACCAACGTCATAAGAAAAAACGAGTTCATCATAAAAATAAAAACCAAGATAGTTATTATAATAAACCAAAACCTACACATAAAAATTATAATGGAAAACCTAAGTCTAAAAAATTTGATAAGAGTAAAATTGTGTGCCACAATTGTGGGCAAAAGGGTCATTATAAAAATGAATGTAAAGTAAAACAAAAATTATCTCAATTGAATATTTCTAGTAAAGATACTGAACATATATTAGAGTTAATGAGAATTGAGAACAACGTTAGTAATGACGATGGTTCTAGCATCTCATATTCCTCTAATATTAACAGTGATCAAGAATCGAGTAGTGAGGTTGAAGAAGTCACTATTTGCGCTGATAACTGTGATAAAATTGTTGTAATAAAAGAATTAATGTAATTAACAAAGATGATGAAGAAAGTTCTTTGTTAATTGACTTAATTAGTAAAATCACTGATCCTATATTAAAGGCTCAATATACGAAGCAGTTAAAAGATTTATTAACTAAAAATGATAGAGATAATGAGAGATTTATTAGAGCTAAAGAAAAATCAATTTTTAGCCTTAATAAAACTCTTGAAAGATTTAAATCTCCAGTGAAAGAAGTTACTCTCCCAGAATTAAATCAAGAAGTTAATAAACTCAAAAGAGAGATTGCTAATTTAAAGATAGAAGTTTCTAATTTAAGAAAAGATTTTGATTGTAAGAAGTCTGATCTTCAGATCAATGATTCCACGTCTAGTGATGAAAATCACGATGAACCAGAGTCATCTGGTGTTAAAGATGATCCAGATCTTTTTATCCAAGGTCTTTCACTTAAAAGAATTAAAGATATCACCATTCAAAAATGGTATATATCTATTAATTTAGTCATTGACAAAAACTTCTCAATACAACTTCCTGCCTTGGTTGATACAGGTGAAGATTTGAATTGTATTCAAGAAGGTTTAGTCCCAACTAAGTATTACAAAAAAAACTAGTGAAAAATTGAATTCAGCTAATGGTAGTCAAATGGAAATAAAATATAAATTACCTAAGGTGTATATTTGTCAAGATAATATGTGTTTTAAAACATCATTTGTTTTAATTCGCAATCTTACTGATAAGATCATTTTAGGTTACCATTTATATATTTATTATACCCATTTACTACTAGTAATGAAGGATTGAGTTTGTAAACATTTAGGAAAGAAAATAACATTTAAGTTTCTTATTAAACCTAGAGAAAGAGATTTAAGATTCATTCAAGAAGAATCTATTTCTAAAACACTAAATTTACTAAACAAAGAAATCTACACATTTAAAATTTTTAAAGGAAGAAATTAAATATAAAAAGTTGAAGAAAAGGCTGTTTTACTGAGATTTGTCCCTTCGCTAGCGATACTCGAGAATAAAAATATCGGGAGTCAGTCTCTTCTTTGGAATTCAGGTCATTAAAAGCAATCGTAGCTCCCCACTAAATGAGGGTGGGTTGTCTCTCTCAAGGCGACTATTCCTTTGAGGAAATAAAGTAGTGGTCGACCTTCTTTGGGAAAAGAGGGCTTGCTCGCCCGTCTTTCTTTTCGTCTTTTCATGCAAAACCAAACACCCCACATTCCCGGGTATGGAGCCACCTTCTTCACCCCGACATGCTACTTCCATTGGCCATCGAAAGCCTAGGGATGGTACCTCGGAACCACCCGGCTTCCACGAGAGTCCCGGTAGCAACCCGACTTGCTAGAAAAAGGTCCGCTTTCTGTCTTTGAAGCGAGTAGAGGAAGTCACCACCTATTTGTGTGACTGACTTTCTTTTCCGGACCGGCGCTTTTCCGTCAAAGTTCTAGCCCCACTCGTAATGGTTATCGGACAGGGAGCGGACAACTACTCACCAAACTGTAGATGCACCGTAAGATTACAAAGAGAGATTGATGGTCGAGCTAGTTCTATTCCTTTCCTTATGGCCTTATGGTATGGTTCATTCCTGTGTTCTTTCAACCTCAGCTCGGTTTGGTCCGTATGGCTTATTGAGGAGATTTGGGGTGAATTTTCCAGCTATACGAGAAGGAAAGAAGAGAAAGGGCCATTCCATATAGCTTTCCTTTAATTGCATTACCTACTTCTTCCTATGAATAGAATTAGAGCACTGTGCACGAACTCTTCCCTTCCTCTATAATTCCCTTCTTCCTTCGGTAGCTGGGAGTTAGAAGTTAGCTCTTCTTTGCGGAGGATCTTTTAGATTCCTTTCCTTTACTAGCTGCTAGAACTTCCGACTAGCAAGAACTAGCAAGGAGTGTTGATTTTAAAGGAAATGGCCTGGGCCTGATGTCGGAATGAAAATGTTTAGATAAAAATTAATGAGTTAAAGACATATATGAAAGACAATCTTTGTTCAGATTCTCCCAATGCCTTTTGGCATAGAAAGAAACATATGGTCAGGCTCCCTTATGCTAAGGAATTTAAAGAACATTTAATTCCTACCAAAGCCAGGCCTATTCAGATGAGTCATGAACAAATGGAACTGTGTAAGAAGGAAATTAATGACCTTCTTAGTAAAGGTTTAATCAAACCCAGTAAATCCCCTTGGTCTTGTTCTGCTTTCTATGTCAATAATGAAGCAGAAAAGGAAAGAGGCGTACCCCGCTTAGTTATCAATTACAAACCATTAAACAAGGTCTTAGAGTGGATTAGGTACCCCCTACCCAACAAAGATGACCTAATTAATAGATTAAGTAATGCCACCATTTTGAAAGAATTTGACCTTAAGTGGGATTCGCAAATTGCCATCCACCATGACGATAGGTACAAAACCGCATTCACTACTCCATTCGGCCATTACGAATGGAACGTCCAGGCATTTGGCCTAAAAAATGCTCCTAGTGAATTCCAGATATCTTAAATGACATTCTAAACCCTTTCAGTCATTTTATTGTTGTCTATATCGATGATATTCTCATCTTCTCCAATTCAATTGAAGAACATATTAAACATTTGAATTCTTTCTTCAAAACAGTTAAAGACAATGGTCTTGTTTTGTCACCTTCCAAATGCAGCCTGTTTCAGGTCAGAGTAAGGTTTCTTGGTCTTAATATCTTTAGAGGACAAGTCCAGCCAATTGAACGAGCTATTCAATTCGCTGACAAGTTTCCCGATAAGATAACCAACAAAACCCAACTGCAGAGATTTCTTGGATCGCTAAATTACATTGGCAAATTTTACAAGAATCTCAGGAAGATTTGCAAACCTCTTTTCCAGCGTTTGCAAGTTAACCCCCCACCTTGGACTGACATTCATACTTCCGTCGTCCAACAAGTCAAAAAATACGTCAAGGCATCACCCTCAAATGGTATATATATATATATATATATATATATATATATTGAAGAAAGGTAATGATATGCTTTAGATAATTAATAGACATGAAGAGACTGACTTGAGAATATATACACGAAACATAACCTGTCAAGATTAGCAGTAAATACAAATATAGATTCACAAGTAAGAGAACCATACTGTGAACTGTAGATAAGAGCATAAAACATTTAATTTGAACAATAAATTGAATGTTTTCAAATATGATATTTAAGAGGGTCAAAAACAAAATTGACTAATTACACAGTAAACAACTTACTTAATTTTCCATATGTCAAGTATTGAATATTTAATAAAGATATAGCATAAAAAATGGTCATATTAACATAATTCAGGTTCTCAAGAAATAGTATATGGCTACATAAATATTTAACAGTATTCATCGTTTATAGCATTCCTTAATATAAAACGAAAAACATTGGGAATCATACTAGGAATTCATTGCTCGTAAGTATAGTTTGAAAATTAGCAAAAAAGAGAGTTCCTTATGAATAAACTAGAAAACAACAAAAATAATCCAGTGGACATTAATATACGCACAAAATGCATATAATATGACTTCAGTAAGCAGAAGTGGCTATACTCAATCGAGAATCGTAAAAAATATATAGAAGGTTTACCTGAGCAAGTATATTAAGAACACGATATACCAGTTATGTGTAGCATAGATACATAAGGCAAAAATAATAATCATGTTGCATGCATAAATTCTTGGCGTTTCTCATCAGATAGAAGCTCATTCTTATAACACGCAGAAGTACGTAGATACATACATACATACACACACACACACACACACATATATATATATATAACTATTTGGTAAAGATAACTTTTATATATATATATATATATATATATATATATATATATATATATATGTGAAAAGAATGTGATCTGAAAAATAGATTTAATCTTTAAAAAACTATGTAAGATTTTTTGAAGACACTTTCAGATATGGACAATAAGTATATATTTTTAACATGAACCTTTAAAGTTAAAAGATTGAAGTACAAATCTAAGTGAAAACATAAAATCATAGAAAAAATATTTAGGAATGGAATAGATGCAAATTTTAAAGAATTTGAGTTGAGAAATTTTAAAAAATAAATATGTATGAATAGATCTAACAAAAAGATTTTAAAAAATTCACACTGATCTTAGATATGAAGTTTTTTGATCTGTAAAGATGTGAGATTTAAACGAAATAAGATTTTAGTAATGAAATCGATAAAGGTAGAACTTAAAACATATTTGTTTGAATAGATCTTACAGACATTGTTAAAAAAATTACAGATCTTGGCTAAAGAATTTTAGGGTTTTGTAAAAAAAATATGGGGAAAACCTTTTTCAAACTGAAAAACATTCAATCAAACAAATCGATAGAATGAAAATTTTTGAAGATCGAAAATTAATTAAATTGTTAAAATTTAAAAGTTATCAGATCTTAAATTTCATAGAACAAATTGAGCCATTAAGCAGAAATGGATTTTTGAAGGATATAGAACAAAAAATTTGAAAAAGAAAAATTTGAATATCAACAAATTTGTCTTGCAAATTTGTGGGTTTTGAAATAAAAGAATAAAGGAATTTTTCAATAACAGATTGTTTGGAACATCAGATCAAGAAAAAAATTTCAATCAGACAAGTCAGGGATGAAGAAACATGAGAGAGAAAGAAGAAATAAAAATGAAATAAAAAATAAAATTTTATACTTATAGTTTGACTAACCTGGTTAATCCAACGGTGGAGAGTTTAGCTAGATTGATCAGTGGCTGGGATATGATATGGGATGTGACCAGTTGTGTTTCTTTGTTTGACATTGTGGGTAAAGAAATCGTACCTTTCTATGGTTAGGATTTCGTGTTGGCTGAGGAGGAGAGAAATCAATGAACAGTACGAAATTGATTGATTAATTGAAGAGGGGAGAAGAACATGTGAGCGATTACTCCAACGACATGTGGCAGAACTCTTAGAATCTGAGAACCTTGTTAGGTTAGCAAGGATTCAGAGAGCCTTCTTGAGTGCTTCGGGTTGAGAGAGAATGTCCAAGTCTTCTCGTCCTCCAAAAGGTCCAAGAGTGAAAAGTCCAAAAGAGTGCCTCTTTCCCAATGGAGTGGATGGGGTATATATAGGGTTTTCTGGTGAGTGGTCATGTGCTAGGCATATGACTTCAGAAAAATTCCAGATTTACCCTTAGACATCAAAGTAATGCCCAGATCATCCTGTCCTTCTAGCCACCAATCTAATCCCTCAATCAATTCCCAAAATGAGTCGCCTCCACGTGTCTTCTGCCTCGGGAGAGGTGGAAGATTCTCTCAGGTATTGCTTCTTTATTTCCATCTCTTCCGTCTTTTTATTTAATCATAATGTGAACCTTAATTTTTGCATTTAATTCAATTAGGTCAAGTGAACCCTAATTTGCACTTGGGCCCACATTTTCCCCCTATGCGAGAGTCGTGTCTTTGGAGTGATGATCGTGCAAAATACTTTAACTCAATGAATCCTGCTTCAAATTTCTGAAAAATCTGCAGAGCCCGATCTTGCAAGTCCTGAAAATAGAAAATCATAGGAGAGGGAACTTATGGAAACTCTCCCAGTATATCTTTGGAAAATTTCTTTATCAAATCTTTCCAAATTTTACTCAACCATTGTTTCCTTAATTTTTTTAGAAACTAAATCACAGTAAATTAAATTAAATCTGGAAACTTCCAAATAAAATATCCCTCTTTTTTATATAAGCCCACCCGATTTTGAACCAAGCCACAAATTATTATCTCGGGTGAATAGCAGTCGACAGAATCATGTATTTTTTTTAATTTATAGTCCAAGTGAATAGATTTTAGAAATTCTAAATGACCCAAACTACTAAAAAATGGTCATTTGTGATGGCCAAAATCCATCACAAAAAGTAGGAAAACCATCACGAAAGGTTTACGTGATGGCTTTAAGAATATCACAATGGTCTTTATATCGCCCATCATGAAAGGTTTTACGTGATGGTTTTGGCAATCACGCAAACGCTTAATGCTTTTGTGATGATTAATACAATCACATTAACATATAATCTATTGTGATTGTCAAAGTCATCACAAAAAAATAAGACTTTACGTATAATTTATTTCACTATATTAATTATATCTATATTAATTGTATCAAATGACACTTGTAGGATTCGAACCCTCTCCCATTTGCAAACTAAATAACGAGTATTACCACTACACCAAAGTCCAGATCATGATTATAATTTTAAAACAAAATATAAAAGGAAACATATGTGAGTTTACTTACTAAACAAAATTACTTCCAAACAAGATTTGGTGATTGCAATGGCAATCACAAATACTCTATAATGATGGTAAAATTAGTCATCACTAAGAGCCATCATATATTTTATTGTTTTGTGACGGCTTGAAAATTCCATCACAAAATACCTTCTTTTTGTAATTGCAAATAAAAAGTCGTCACAAAATCTATCTTTTTAATGATTGTCATGGATTGGTCATAAAATATTGTTTTGATTATTTCTTATATTAAAATATTAGTGATGGCTTAAATGCAATCACGAAAAGGGTATATCTATAAGTGATGACTTAGTGCGTCACAAAAAAAAATTTATTTTGCGTGAAAAAATTGGTGTGATTGACATGGCCATCACAATTATAATACATTGATGGAAAAATTAGTCATCACTAAGAGCCATCTATATAATATTATTTTGTGATTGCTTAAAAATTCCATCACAAATTACTATCTTTTGTGATTGTTTTTAAAAACTGTCACAAAATTCCATCATGTATTCTTGCAATACCATGCCCAACAATAATCAGAGGCAATCATTATAATATTCCTGCCACATTTATACTCAGCCAAGTCCTAATCCCTTTTATCCTAGCTTTATCATCGTGAATGGATCACGTCTTTTAATTTATTTTTTTTTAATATATTATTAACATAACATTACCAATCAAGATTACAAACAATGCTTTAACTTATATATATATATATATATATATATATATGGGCTTTATGTATATGCACGGCTGTGTATTACACAGTACGGCTATGGCGACGGATTTTTTGGCCTATGACGACGGTAAACTGTCGCCATAGCCTAGAATAGCTATGACGACGGGTGAAACTGTCGCTATAGCCCCAAAAAAACTGTCGCCATAGCCTACTGTGTAATACACAGTTGTGTACATACATTTTCCCTATATATATATATTTGGAAACTAAATCAAGATAAATTATATATTAACAAATAAAATAAAATCTTATTTTATTTTTTAAATAAGATCAAATCCTTCCTTATAGAAAATCAAATCATTCATATTTAGAAATAGAATATTTATTTTCATTATATATATATATATATATATATATATATATATATATATATATATATATATATATATCTGGTCCAGGATCTTAAGCTTTCCCCTTATCTAACATACCTTGCATACCTCCTTTAGCTGATGAATTTGGGCGGCGATTTGGTCCGTCACTATAGGTTCGATTCGTCGTTATATGTTGTATGTCGCTAAAAGCTAAGATGATGGTTCTATATAAAACTATGGACCGAATCGTCATGGAATTCCGTCGCTAAAGGGGGGGTATTTAAGGAATGTTAAATAAGGGGTAAGTTTAAGATCCAGATAGTGTATATATATATATATATATATATATATATATATATATATATATATTATTCTTTTCTACTACAAACATGTAAATTCCCTTATTTTCTTTCCATGTCATTTAAGTTTTTTTTATTCTTTTATATTTTACCCAACCAAGTATTGCCTTGATTTCCTACTGCCCAAAATAGCTGTAGCTTCCGTGACTTATTCCTTCACCTCAATAAAGGCTAGACTTCCTCACCCTTAAAATGGTTTTACCATATTCTTAATAAAACCTTCCATAATATTGCCTTGATAGATAAATTTGATTATCTCTTAATTGAGAAGAGCAGAAGGTATAGAAATGTTGGCAGAGTCGTTTCAGTTATCAAAGATTGGTGATTCGATTGTTGCTCGTCTACATCTCCAGTCCTAATTCCTTCAATACCTTCAAAGCTTCATCACGAGAAAGAGTCTTTTTGATAAGGCCACTGGACTCTTTTTTAGTCTCTCCCTTTAAAAATCAACGTGTTCTTTAGCGCCCTTATAGAGAGTATTAAGATCATGTGTAGTTTTATATTTAAGTAAAGGGAGCAATTGTATCGAGTTTCGCCATTAGAACCGGCAGCGATCAGGCTCAGAAGAAGTTGGATAAACCGAGGGTAGAAGACCGTTAATGGCAGAGTTGGCTTCATTTAAGAGAAGGTGTTTCGCGAATTGCGATGTTTAACGACACTTGGGTTTGGTTGGTGATCAATTCTCGGAGAGAATCAAGCAACAAAGGGAGATCCTTGTTCATTTCCTGACCTATGTTATTTCCCTTCTTATTGGCCATCTATGTGAACAAAAACAAACAAGGACATAAAAGATTTTAATAATTGTGGTTGTTTTGATTTTCTATTTGGTTAATTTTTTGTGATTTTTCAACTAATTCACTTTTCATGTGATTGTAATATTTCTTTTTCGGGTAATCTCATCTTAACAAGGATTTTGGCTCGGATATAGAAAAAGATACAATTTTTTTTACTGCAACAAGGAATCCTCTGTGCCGGTAATCCTTTTTTTTCCGGACCATCTCACCTTAACAGGATTTTGGTCTAGAAATAGAAAAGGTTACACTTTTTTCCACCACAACAAGGAAGCATCTGATCCGAGCCATTTCACCTTAACAAGGATCTTGGCTCGGATATTCTTAAAGAAAAATCAACACCGTAAGGAGGAAGCATCTCCAGGCCATTTCACCTTAACAAGGATCTTGGCCCAGATATTCATGAAGAAAGGGCAACACCGCAACGAGGGGCCACTTCACCTTAACAAGGATCTTGACTCGAATATTCACGAAGAAAGGGCAACACCGCACTGAGGAAACATCTATTCTGGGCCACTTCACCTTAACAAGGATCTTAGCTCGAATATTCTCAAAGAAAAGCAACATCGCTGTGAGACCCCGAATTTATGAAATAAAAGTATTTAATTTTTCTATTTTGGTAAATAGTTAAATTGATAAAAGTTTAAAGTTAAGGGTAATATGTGAAAAAAAAAATTGCAAAGTAACCCAGTTGATATAAAATATTCGTTGTGTCGGGGAATATTCGATTAGTTGGGGAATATTCTTTTTGTCGGGGAATATCCAAATGACAAGTACAATCATTGGTGGATCCCCTGGCGGAATTATTGTCGGATTGAGAAAATGATGAAAAATATTTTTATGAAAATAACGGTGAAAGTTTTACAGATTAATTTATTTGAAACACTGCAGTGTTAAAAAATACGATGTCTGGCGTGGTTTCATAGTAGCACACAGTATTGATTATTGATGCTTACGTGATAAGTTACTCGGTTTTATTTTATTAGTATTATTAATGTAATAAAAGCGAAAAGCTTTTTATATAAAATGAATACTTTTATAAAGTTATTCATTTTATTAGGCTAATAGTAAAATCTTTTTATATAAAATGAATACTTTTATAAAATTATCATTTTATTAGACAATAATTAGAATAGATTATATTTTATTATGCATAGTGTTTTGTATAGTGCACTGCATAGTGTTTTGCATAGTAAAATCTTTTTTATATAAAGCAGAATACTTTTATAAAGTTATTCGTTTTATTAGATTATAAATAGAATATATTATATTTTATTTAAAAGATTTTTGCTTTAAATATGGACCGTCATCAGATTAAAAGTAAATCAATCTGGACCGTTCATGAATTAGTTACTATCTTGATCCATTCTTCATAAATAGAAGCTCATTCCTTCATTATTTCTTACTTAATTCACTAAAATTCTAGAGAGAGAAATTATAGAGAAACTATAGAAAAGTATTTTGCTACTTCCCTACTCTTATATTCAGTTTCTTTTACGGTAAGGTGTATTATTTCTTTTGTATTCATGAAGAGAACTTACATTGTTCCATTATTTATTATTACATTGGAATAACTTTGATATCACATGTGAGCTACCCTATACTTGGTGAAATTCTTACGTTATTCCATTCTTTATTATTCGCCGAATTTTCACATGCATGCGTTCTGTTGGACTGGTTCCATTATTTATTATTATGTTGGAATAACCTGTTTATGCAAAGTACCGCATACATGGTGAAATTCTTCTGTTATTCCATTCTTTATTATTCGGTTAGAACATCCTGTCTATGCTTTACGCATGACCTGGTTCCATTATTTATTATTATGTTGGAATAACACATGCATGCGATTACATCGCGTGCCGGTGAATTCTTACATTATTTCATTATTTATTATTCTATTGGACTATCCTGTCTATGCTTTACGCATGTCCTGGTTCCATTCCTTATTATTCTGTTGAAATAACATGTCTATGTGAATTACCGCATGCATTGTAAATGATCCTTCGTATTCATACGAATAGTATTTTCATTAAAAAGGGGTTTCGCTTGAAGCGTTTAAGTAATTTTTTTGACCCTTAAAAATTCTGGAAAATTTTGAAATGATAATTTGATGAGTTTTCTATATTGTGTCCAAAAATGGCGATTTTTGGATGTATAAATTAAGAGTTGTGGATTTTGTGGGAAAAGACTATTTTAAAAGTAAACCCTTATAACGCCTTGTGGTTAACTCCAAAATTGGTGAAATTTTTATTGGGAGTACATGTATATAACAGGAGTATACCTTGTAAATTTCGGAAATTTTGGACAAAAGTACAATTTATTAGAAATGTCTAAATATTTGGCAGTTTTAGCCATATAAAAATAGTAAATGAATTTTAAAAATTCTGAGAAAAATATATGTTCAAGATGGAACTATATTCTGCTAAATCCAAGAAAAGAAATATTTTTGGGACTGATTTGGTATTTTTCATGAAAATGAACTAGTTATGAGTAAATAAATTAAATTTGCTATGTGAAGTAATAAAATTGGAAAATAGGATTTTATGGCTTGAGAATCCTATATAGGGTATATGCAGATTTTTGATGAGTGATTTGATCATTGATTATGAAATCTTATGAGTATGGCATTTTTGAATGATTAAATGCATTATTTGATAAAGTGTAAACAATTGAAATAAATTGTTTATAAGTTTAAGAAATGATTACAATATGGTTATAATATTAATGATATTAGATTATGAGATTATTAAGTGATTGATAACATTTGGTTATTATTGAACGCTGGATAAATTGTATTATAAATGTTTAATATTTATCCTTTATCTCATTTGATTAATTCTTATATCTTGTCATCATCCTCATGCTTATATTGTGTTGAAAGTCATCTTTGGTAGTAGTGCGTAGATGGACTTGGTATGATTATGACCGAGGAATTATTGGTATAATCATGGTAGTAATGTTACAAATGATGTGGAAAAAGTCCTTATTGGCCCGTAGTGCATTGATGGACAGTTTTTGGTATGATTATGGCTATGGATTCTCTTCGGCCAAGGGTGCAAAGATGAATTATTTTATGGCATGATCATGACCGTTGATGAAAACACGATTATCTTTAGCCCGTAGTGCATGGATAATTCGTGGTCGTGATATTAACGAATATCCTTAGCCGTAGTACATGGATAATTCACTGATATGGATTAATTATCGAGCTGAGTCTCAGCGATAACATATAAATTCATGGATGTGATATTAACGAATATCATTGGCCGTAGTGCAGGGGTGATTCGATGATGTGTATTATTTATTAAGCTGAGTCTCAGCGATAAAATATTTATTATACACTTATAATGCGTAGAAGATAGTAGATATCATGCTCTACTTGACTCTTCTAAAATACAGTTGTATGTCTTTGGCATGTAGTGCAAAGATGAATTGTTAATGAATATCTTTGGTCGTGGTGCAAAGATGAATTTATTAGTATGATGATTATGGCGAGGAATTACGATTTGGTATAACTATGATTTTTGATGTTTCTGGTGAAGATAGGTGATGAAAATTATATTCGTCCTAGTTGCTAAGAGGAATTTAGAACCACTTATGATTATGAGTTATTCATATGATTGTGGACGGGAACTGTTGATTTATTTTACATGGATAAAATATTATTGGTGGACTTTTAACATAGATAAGATAATAGACCTTATGGTCTATTTGACTCTTCTAATGGATTGCTCATTCATTGCTGCAACTATGGTTGAAAAGTTTTATTATCTACCATATGTTCTAAATCTCTGATTTATTATTGATGAAAGCTATTGATAATTTAATTATCTTTAGTCATGATATTCTTTACTGGGCTAGTTGTGCTCACCCTTTTGCTTTACAATTCCTTTCAGGTAATAAAAGTATATTTGGGTCGGTGTGGGGTATTAAGAGGATTAGAACGGTGGTCTATAGCTGTTGAGGTTCTCCCTAAATAGTATGGAAATACTTTTATTGAGAACTTTAGATAAGTGTGTCGTATTGTATACGTCGTTTGATATTTAATTTTGGTGAACTGAATAGGGTGAGGTGAACCCAACTTTGGAAGGGTGTTTTGCCACTATCATACAAGATGTCTAATGACATACAATCTCGTGTTATCATAAGACAGGATTGTGCGCATCCACTTGCTGAGTATATCTACGGGCACTACCTATATGATCTTGGAGTTTATTTGAAATATAATATTCACTTGGAGATAGTGGAGATAGTTATATGTCAAGAGAAGACTCACCATTGGAAAGAAGATGATAGTAATCTTCTCATATTTTTTTGGGGTCTATTGGGTCAACCAAGGATAATTTTGTGGCCATATGATATCTATTATAACCTAAACGCATGGCCTCCCATGTACGAAGGTTTCCTTGAGCACTTCCCAAGGATTTTAATTTCTAAAACAGTTTTTGACTATACTTTTATGTAAAGTACCATTGTAAGGTTGTGGTCGAGGCACCATGAGAGTTACATACATTTGTATTAAAACTCACGATTAAGCGTGGTCGATTCTATCTGACACTCAACAGATTGTATAAATGAAGTTGTATTTGAATTTTTGTACCATGTATCTGGCGACTCGAGAATGGGTGATGTATACCTAATTTTGGAGGCATCACAATTGGTCTCAGAGCCATAAGTGTGAAGAGCCCCGAGCCTCTCGCTGGTGACTTCCAAGTCCTGGAATGCACCGAAGCCAGACTCTCCGTAGGGGCGCCTGAGATCTTCGGTGTGGCAGGTGATAAGTATCAATGTGAGGTGCTATCCAAGTAAAGGGATTAGAGTCACGGTTGGTATCGAGCTTAGGGATATGGTCATTTGGCGGAGATAAGAGTCTAGAACTAGGAGGAGAGGCGACTTATATACTTCGCTAGTGTGTGACTTACCTAAGCTGAAATTGTTTACTTGATAAGTTGACAAATTGTGATATGTCAATTAACCTTTGTTTTGAAGATATATTTTAGAATGATATCCGAAATAAAGGAGATGAGCAATGAAAAATCATGATCTGAGAGGATATAGCAGGAAGGTACAATCCAAAAAAAAGCAAGGTATTCTCATCTCTTCGAATATCAAGTTCGTACGTAAATTTCGAGGGCGAAATTTCATAAGGAGGGGTGATTATGAGACCCCGAATTTTATGAAATAAAAGTGTTTAATTTTTCTATTTTGGTAAATAGTTAAATTGATAAAAATTTAAAGTTAAGGGTAATATATGAAAAAAAATTTTGCAAAGTAAGCAAGTTGATATAAAATATTCGTTGTGTCGGGGAATATTCGATTAGTTGGGGAATATTCTTTTTGACGGGGAATATCCGTACGACGGTACAATCATTGGTGGACCCCACAATGGAATTATTGTCGGATTGAGAAAATGACAAAAATATTTTTATGAAAATAACGGCGGAAGTTTTACCGTTAAGCTGTTGAAACACACCGGTGTTAAAAAGTATAATATCTGGCGTGGTTGCATAGTAGCTGCGGTATTGATTATTGATGCTTACGTGATAAGTCACTCGGTTTTGTTTTATTAGTATTATTAATGTAATAAAACAAAAAAGCTTTTTATATAAAACAGAATACTTTTATAAAGTTATTCGTTTTATTATGCTAATAGTAAAATCTTTTTAAATAAAAGAGAATACTTTTATAAAGTTATCTGTTTTATTAGACAATAATTAGAATATATTATATTTTATTATGCATAGTGTTTGCATAGTGCCTGCTTAGTGTTACATAGTGCCTGCATAGTATTTTGCATAGTAAAATCTTTTTATATAAAACAGAATACTTTTATAAAGTTATTCGTTTTATTAAATTATAAATAGAATATATTATATTTTATTTAAAAGATTTTGCTTTAAATATGGATCGTCCGATTAAAAATAAATCAATCTGGACCGTTCATGAATTAGTTACTATATCACGGTCCATTCTTCTATAAATAGAAGCTCATTCCTTCATTATTTCTTACAATTCATTTGAAACTCAGAGAGAGAAATTATAGAGAAACTATAGAAAAGTATTTTGCTACTTCCCCTACTCTTATATTAGGTTTCTTTTACGGTAAGGTGTATTATTTCTTTTGTATTCATGAAGAGAACTTACATTGTTCCATTATTTATTATTACATTGGAATAACAGATATCATGAGTGCTACCCTATACTTGGTGAAATTCTTACATTATTCCATTCTTTATTATTACATGCGAAATTTCACATACATGCGTTTCTGTTGGACACAGTTCCATTATTTATTATTATGTTGGAATAACTTTGTTTATGCAAAAATACCGCATACATGGTGAAATTCTTACATTATTCCATTCTTTATTATTGGTTAGAACATCCTGCATACATGCTTTTACGCATGACTGGTTCCATTATTTATTATTATGTTGGAATAAACTTGCATGCATTCTATTATCGCGTACTGGTGAATTCTTACATTATTTCATTATTTATTATTCTATTGGACTATCCTGTCTATGCTTTACGCATGTCCTGGTTCCATTCTTTATTATTCTGTTGAAATAACATGTCTATGTGAATTACCGCATGCATTGTAAATGATCCTTCGTATTCATACGAATAGTATTTTCATTAAAAAAGGGGTTTACGCCGAGGCGGTTTGTAAATTTTTTGACCCTTAAAAATTACGGAAAATTTTGAAATGATAATTTGATGAGTTTTCTATATTGTGTCCAAAAATGGCGATTTTGGATGTATAAATTAAGAGTTGTGGATTTTGTGGGAAAAAGACTATTTTAAAAGTAAACCCTTATAACGCCTTTATGGTTAACTCCAAAATTGGTGAAATTTTTATTGGGAGTACATGTATATAACGAGAGTATACCTTGTAAATTTTGGAAATTTTGGACAAAAGTACAATTTATTAGAAATGTCTAAATATTAAATAGCTTTTAGCCATATAAAAATAGTAAATGAATTTTAAAAATTCTGAGAAAAATATATGTTCAAGATGGAACTATATTACGCTAAATCCAAGAAAAGAAATATTTTTGGGATGATTTGGTATTTTTCATGAAAATGAACTAGTTATGAGTAAATAAATTAAATTTGTTATGTGAAGTAATAAAATTGGAAAATAGGATTTTATGGCTTGAGAATCCTATATAGGGTATATCTGATTTTGATGAGTGATTTGATCATTGATTATGAAATCTTATGAGTATGGCATTTTTGAATGATTAAATGCATTATTTGATAAAGTGTAAACAATTGAAATAAATTGTTTATAAGTTTAAGAAATGATTACAATATGGTTATAATATTAATGATATTAGATTATGAGATTATTAAGTGATTGATAACATTTGGTTATTATTGAGAATTTGGATAAATTGTATTATAAATGTTTAATATTTATCCTTTATCTCATTTGATTAATTCTTATATCTTGTCATCATCCTCATGCTTATATTGTGTTGAAAGTCATCTTTGGCCGTAGTGCATAGATGGACTTGGTATGATTATGACCGAGAATTATTCGGTATAATCATGGTAGTAATGTTACAAATGATGTGGAAAAAGTCCTTATTGGCCCGTAGTGCATTGATGGGACGGTTTTTGGTATGATTATGGCTATGGATTCTCTTGACCAAGGTGCAAAGATGAATTATTTTATGGCATGATCATGATAGTTGATGAAAACACGATTATCTTTAGCCCGTAGTGCATGGATAATTTCGTGGGTCGTGATATTAACGAATATCCTTAGCCGTAGTAGTACATGGATAATTCATCGATATGGATTAATTATCGGTGAGTCTCGTGATAACATATAAATTCATGGATGTGATATTAACGAATATCATTGGTAGTAGTGTGGGGTGATTCGATGATGTGTATTATTTATTAAAATTTGAGTCTCAAATGATAAAATATTTATTATACACTTATAATGCGTAGAAGATAGTAGATATCATGCTCTACTTGACTCTTCTAAAATACAGTTGTATGTCTTTGGCATGTAGTGCAAAGATGAATTGTTAATGAATATCTTTGGTCGTGGTGCAAAGATGAATTTATTAGTATGATTATGAGCAGGAATTCTGATTTGGTATAACTATGATTTTTGATGTTTCTGGTGAAGATAGGTGATGAAAATTATATTCGTCCTAGTTGCGAAGAGGAATTTAGAACCACTTATGATTATGAGTTATTCATATGATTGTGGACGGGAACTGTTGATTTATTTTACATGGATAAAATATTATTGGTGGACTTTTAACATAGATAAGATAATAGACCTTATGGTCTATTTGACTCTTCTAATGGATTGCTCATTCCGCTGCAACTATGGTTGAAAAGTTTTATTATCTACCATATGTTCTAAATCTCTGATTTATTATTGATGAAAGCTATTGATAATTTAATTATCTTTAGTCATGATATTCTTTACTGGGCTAGTTGTGCTCACCCTTTTGCTTTACAATTCCTTTCAGGTAATAAAAGTATAGCTGGGTCGAGCGGGGTATTAAGAGGATTAGAACGGTGGTCTATAGCTGTTGAGGTTCTCCCTAAATAGTATGGAAATACTTTTATTGAGAACTTTAGATAAGTGTGTCGTATTGTATACGTCGTTTGATATTTAATTTTGGTGAACTGAATAGGGTGAGGTGAACCCAACTTTTGGAAGGGTGTTTTGCCACTATCATACAAGATGTCTAATGACATACAATCTCGTGTTATCATAAGAGGCGAGATTATGCGCATCCACTTCTTGAGTATATCTACGGGCACTACCTATATGATCTTGGAGTTTATTTGAAATATAATATTCACTTGGAGATAGTGGAGATAGTTATATGTCGAGAGAAGACTCACCATTGGAAAGAAGATGATAGTAATCTTCTCATATTTTTTTGGGGTCTATTAGGTCGACCAAGGATAATTTTGTGGCCATATGATATCTATCTATTATAACCTAAACGCATGGCCTCCCATGTATGAAGGTTTCCTTGAGCACTTCCCAAGGATTTTAATTTCTAAAGCAGCTTTTTGACTATACTTTTATGTAAAGTACCATTGTAAGGTTGTGGTCGAGGCACCATGAGAGTTACATACATTTGTATTAAAACTCACGATTAAGCGTGGTCGTATTCTATCTGACGACTCAACGATTAATATAAATAAAGTTGTATTTGAATTTTGTACCATGTATCTGGCGACTCAGAATGGGTGATGTATACCTAATTTTGGGGGCGTCACAATCGCTACAAGAAAGAATATGTTCCGGGCTATTTCACCTTAACATGGATCTTGGCTAGGATATTCTTAAATAAAAAGTCACTTCACCTCAACAGGATCTTGACTTTTTCTCTGGATATTCTCAAAGAAAGACCATAACTTTTGTTTTTTACGGCGAAGTAGCATTCATCCCAAGCGGTTAATTCAATGAGCAAGGAGAAGTTAAATGTAAGAGGGGAAGAGCTCTCTAGGTGGCTAAACCCTAGGGGCCAAAGCCTAGGGCGACCAAACCTATAAGTGGCCTTCTCCTTCACATTTTTTCTTTCTTCCACTACCATTTTTTATTTGAATGGCTTCAAATGTTCGTGCTCTTTTTTGCTTCTTCTTTCAGGTGTTTTTAAGCTTAAATCTCAAACTTTCTTCTTTGCTATGATAAGCACTCAAGTTCAAATGCTCTCCTTGACATCATTTCCTTACTTTTTAGAGTCCTGAATTCTTTTTGCTTGCAGGCCCTCGATCTTCATTGAACATTCTGCAGACCTAGAAACCTCTAAGGATCCTCGTTCCTCAATGATTAGGGAAGGGCTCCCCTCTTTTGGTCCTTCCGATGTCTTTTGGGAGCAAGTTCAGGCTTATAATCGTCCAGTTTTTTTTTGCCAGAGAAGGAAGACTTGTTTCTATATGCAGCGACTTCCTAATGTTGGGATGACTTTCCCCATTCTGATCGCATTCCCCGCATATGCATAGAGGAACATGAGTACCCTTTCAATCCCCTTCGCTTCTTGTTCGATTCATCTTGTCGCCTTCATGGATGGCAGCATTGGACCAACGAGATACTTGGGAATGTGATTATGTGGATTGTTGGGTCTCCAACTTTTAGTTTTATTTTGATGATAACAATAATTAGTAAATAAATTAATTAAAAGGGTAGAATCCTCTCCATAGAATTTATATTATACTTATTTTAATTATCTTATTTATTTTGACCAAAATTTTTTTTTAAATCTTATTTAATTGATTTTCTTGATCTTGATGTTTTTAAAATGTTAAATCAATTGGGTCATGCATTGTGGGACAAAAGTCATATGTTGATTATCAAATGCTTGTTTGACCGAATTTGGAAAGAAGATGAAAATATTGATTAAATCTTTTTTTAATTGTGGGCATCTTCTATTTAGTTTCGAATTAATTTTATTATTTAAATATCTCAAAAATTATTTTATTTCAAAATTATTTTATTATTATATATTCAAAAACCGAATATATATATATATATATATATATATATATATATATATATATATATATATCTCTTTAAAAGCTTAGTGTATATATATGCTAGTATTAAAACCTTACATGCATGTGCATAATAAATATATATATACATAATAAATGAGCATTGTGCATTAAGTGTGTATATATATATATATATATATATATATATATATATATATATATATATATATATAGAGAGAGAGAGAGAGAGAATTCCATCCACAAGAATAGGTTGTTGGGGAGCAACCTTTTAGTCCAGTCCAGTACAACTTTGTGGCGACATTACTTGATTTTTTTATAAGCCGCTACAGTTGTGGCAGGCTGAATAAAAAGGGTTGCTCGACAACAAATTTACTATGAATGGAGACTATATATATATATATATATATATATATATATATATATATATATATATATATATATATATATATATATATATATATATATATAAATAACGTGTGTGTGTGTGTGTGTTATATATAGAGTAAAATACACCGACACCCCATGTAGATAATCATAATAACACTCACCACCCTTCTAGTTTTTCAAGTAATAATGTCAGTACCCTCTAGTCTACAATATGTAACATTCCTTTACCCCTAGTGTGGTTGACCAACTAATATTTAAAAATATTTTAATATAATATCTAATACACCCTTCAAGTTATAATGTTTAATTTTTCCACTAAATATAAATTTGTATATCATAATTTTTACTTTACTTGATCTAATTAATTAAATTATGAAATTGTGCAATAAATAACATAAAAGTCAAAAATAATAAATATTCATTTTATCAGGAAAATAAAGTCATATAATTTTTACTAATTAAATTTCTCAAATATTAAAATTTACGTGATATATATTCAAATATATTTTTTTGTAATTAAAAAGTATAATGTTAATACCCATAAAATTACAAATTAAGCATAATAAAATAATAATAATTTTTTCCAAATATTAAAATTTACGTAAAACAAACTTATTATTACAATTTAAACGAATCTTATTGCTCATATAAAAAAAGTATTAAAATTATATTAATTATTTTTCTCATATATTAAATTAAACATAAGTCACACTTAAACATAATTATTTACAAATAAAAATGACAAATGTTGTTACAAAAAAAAAAGAAAAAATATATTAAAAGAATTTTTTTTTACAAGATAGAAGTAGTAATAAATCTAATTATATTTTTTTATTTAACATTGCATAAAAAAACAATGTCAATAGTATACTAAAAAATGTAATCAAAATCATAAACATTCCAATTTTTTATATATACTCAATAAAAGTTAACATATAAAAATTATAATATAAAACTAAAAATTCAAATAATATTTTTTGTTGTTAAGCACCAAAAACTAAATTATCAATATACTCAATCACTCTAATTAGAATAGCTTCATTAATAATTTAATTAATTTTTTTTTAATATTTGTATCACTTATCCAAAAATATGTGTAAATGAAACTAAATTAGTTTTTATAAGTTCCCAACAATTTAAATGAGATAGTTTTAATTACAAATAAAACTATAATTAAAATGTATTATTAAAAAAAAAGGATCTATTAAACACACACACACACACACACACACACACACACACACACACACACACACACACACACACACACACATATATATATATATATATATATATATATATATATATATATATATATATATATATATATATATATATATTAGTAATTAAAATTTGATAAAAAACAAGGGTAAATATGTAACTTTATCTATTTAGTCAATCCTAAAAACTTGCAGGGGTACTATCTGTTACTTAAAAACTAGAGGGGAGGTGAGTGTTATTATGATTATCTAGAGGGGGTGTCACTGTATTTTACTCTTATATATATAGTGTCAGTGTGTATATATAATACTCCCTCCTATTCATATTAAGTGTCTTTTTAGAGTTAAGCCCACTTATTAAGAAATAACACAAAATGTCTTTTGTATCCCTAATTAATTATTTCTCTCTCCACAATGGTCCATGGAATTGCATTTACTAAGTGTGGGCCCATGTGCAAAATTAGGGTTCACATGACCTAATTAAATGCATAATTAGGGTTCCACGGCCTCATTAAATGTGCAAATTAGGGTTCGCATAACCTAATTAAACGGATAAGTCAAAAATAAAGGGACTAGACCCGGGAGAAGCCTCGGACGGGGTCCCGAAGGCGAAGGCTCGTGGAGGCGGCTCGTTTTGGGAATTGATTGAGGGATTGGATTGGTGGCTAGAAGGACAGGGCGATATTGGCATTATTCTAATGACTAAAGGGTATTTCTTGAATTTCCCTGAAGACATGTGCTTGGCATGTGATTACTTAAATTCTAGAAAGCTCTATAAATAGCCCTTCCATTCTATGAAGGAGGGGACCTCTCTCCAGACACATGACTCAGACTCTTTTGGTGACTTAAGGCTTGGATATTCCACCTAGAAGCACTAAAAGGGTTTGGGACACTTCTCTTCGGACTCAAGACTTGGACTCTTGGAAGATCAACTTAAAGGCTTGGAGATTCCACCTAAAAGCACTAAAGGGGTTTGGACATTCTCTCAACTCGAAGGACTCAAGAAGGCTCTTGGAATCCCTGCTACCCTAACACGGTTCCCGGATTCTAGGAGTTCTGCCACGCGTCGTTGGAGTAATCGTCCACCTGTCGTTCTCCCCTCTTCAATCAACCAATCAATATCGTGCTCTTTGTGGATTTCTCTCCTCCTCAGCCAACATGAAACTCTAACCCTAGCAAGGTACGATTTTCTTGCCCATATTTATTTGGCGACTCTACTGGGGAGGTGTAGAATTCTTGAAGGGTATGCCCATAACTCAAAGTGGGAGAACTACAAGAAGAGTTGCTTCACCAACAAATAGCATTACCTCACCGGATCCAGTTCCAAGGCAAGTAACTCAAGCTTTCCAAAGCGCAAATCTGGATTTTGACCAACCACTTATTGAAGACGCTTGAGGAAGGAAGTTCGACATCACCACATATGGCCAATCAACAATGCACTCAATCAAGCGTAGGAAGGCAAGGTGAGGATGCAAGTGGAGAGTAAGCAAATGTTGTGCAACTGGAGATGCTCAAGGCGTTGAAGGAAGCACGAGAAGGACAAGGGATGATGATGACCATGATGCTGTAAATGCAGAGGAAGCAAGAGGAAATGGGGAATTTTTGCCAGTAGTTGATGCAGATCCCTACCTTCAAGGCCATGTTCCCAGGCAGTTCACAGAGAGAACAAGCAGGAGTGGAGGACAACAACAATGGGAACAACAACAAAGAGAACCAGATTGTACCTCCATTGACGGAAAGTCAATCGATTCTAATAATCAACTTAGAGCCCCAGAACAGTGGTGACATGCCACAACCTATGTTGGAAGTAAGCCAACCTCAGACAAACATAATCCCAACTGCTCTCCCAGTATTTTCATAGGTGCAGATGCCAACCGTCCCAATTCATGTCCAGCGAGTGAGCCAGCAACTGCCACTAGTGCCAGCTTTGCACGATGCAAGTGTGCATCAACCATACACACCACCGATACAACAGCATATCACAACACCCCAGAGAGTTCATGCCACGAGCCAGTACGTGACGAAGGATGATATGATCGATGTGATCAATCAACCAGCAGCGGACATCCCGACCCTCGGAGTTAGACTTTACTCCACCTTACCAAGCACACATTCGGAGGCAACCTTACAAGCGGGGTATATTGAAGCATCCCCATAATTTCCAAAATACAACGAAGAGAAAGGAAATGCCAGGGAACATATTGCCATGTTTGTAGAGTCGATGTCTCCGTGGCTAGGATATGATGAAGTGAATAACCACAACTTGTTAATGCAGGAATTCAACAAGACTTTGACGGATAGTGCCTTCAGTTGGTACTACAATTTGGAGAAGGGGTCAGTCCATGATTGGGATGACCTAAAATTACAATTTTTTAAGAAGTTTTTCTATGTAATGCGAAGCAGTAACCATTGTAGAGCTCATGCGGTTTAAGCAGAAGCCGAATGAGGAGCTGTCAGATTACGTTGACAGGATCAGGGCCCAAGCACAGAAGTGTGTAGAACCAATTGAAGAAAAGAACTTGGTTAGCATATGCAACAATGGTGCTTTAGACTCCTTCAAGCCCCACCTCATTACCAAGGCGTGTGATTCATTTACGACCCTCTCATCTTTTGCACAAGACTTGGGGGGAATCATGACATTCCCCACCAGTCATGCGATGGATACATAGAAGAGCAAGAGGACAGCAACTGTGGCTTTGGTGGATTCTCAGTCAAAACCACAAGGGGGCAAGAGGGAGAAGAATGAGAAATTTAAACAAAGTAGAGAAAAGCATGGGAACAAGTATACCACAATGCCAGTTTCGAAGGCTATCACATGCAGCGAGAAGGCGTTCAGGAGCCTGTACGAACAATGGGTCGAGCACGGAGTGGTGAAACCTCCAAGGCCCCGGTCGGTTGTAACTGAAGAAATGAAAAGAAGATCAGACTTCTGTGTATACCACCAATACGCAAGGCATTCCCTATAATTTATTACGATCTACGGAGGATATACCATGAGAAATTGGCAGCCGGGGAGATTGAACTAAAAGAAGAAACGTGCAACACCATCACTCATGGTGCAGTCCCGAAAGTTAAGAACTCAAATATTAGCTCTACGTACCATCGAATAAACTCTGAACTACAGATGAATTAAAAATCCACCCAAGATGGTGGTCCACCAAAAATGGTGGTTTAAGTCCTCAGGAATATCCCTTGCCAAGTAAATTGGATGACCAAGGGAGGAGGCACAAGAATTGACGACTAAAAAAAAAAAACCCGCCCATGATGGTGGTCCACTCTAAACGGTGGTCAAGTCCTCGTAGACTGCACTTGCCAAGAAATTGGACGACCCAAGTGACGAGGCACCCATTTTTAAGTCCTCGTAGACTGCACTTGCCAAGAAATTGGACGACCCAAGTGACGAGGCACCCGAGTGTTACACTTTATCATCAAAAGTGAATGAGGCACCTGACTATAAGCCCTCAGACCCGAAAAGTTATACTTTTAACTTTAATAAAAGTAATTGAGGCGCCTGAGTATAAGCCCTCAACCCTAAAAAAAGTTACACTTTATCTCTAAAAGTGGTGAACGTTATGCTTTCACCGACAAAAGCAAGATTTATTATATGAAACGTTATGTTTTTTCGTTAAAAGCAATTTTATTATCAATAAATTGACAAACTTTCACTTATACTTGAACGTTTTTTTACAATTTCTTAAAAAAAAGTAAAGAAAAGTATAGATTCAAGTGTTAGTTTGTATGAAATAAATGTACATGATTTCCTGATACAGGAAATGAAAAGAACTACGAAAGTTCATGATCCAAAGGTCATGACCTGTCGAATTGAAGATAGAGGAATACCTAAAGCTTGATCTTCGAGGCTATCAGCAGGTCTTCGAGGCCCTCAGCAGGTCTTCGAGGCTATCAGTAGATCTTCAAGGCTATTATCATGTCCTCGATGCTATCAGGCCTTCGAAGCTATCAGCAGGTCTTCGAGGCTATCAGCAGGACTTCGAGGCCCTCAGCAGGTCTTCGAGGCTATCAGTAGATCTTCAAGGCTATTATCAGGTCTTCGATGCTATCAGGCCTTCAAAGCTATCAGCAGGTCTTCGAGGCTATCAGCAGGTCTTCGAGGCTATGAGGACTTGAAGCTATCAGCCTTCAAGCTATCGGCCAGGTCTTCGAGGCTATCAGCAGGACTTCGAGGCCCTCAGCAGGTCTTCGAGGCTATCAGTAGATCTTCAAGGCTATTATCAGGTCTTCGATGCTATCAGGCCTTCGAAGCTATCAGCAGGTCTTCGAGGCTATCAGCAGGTCTTCGAGGCTATGAGGACTTCGAAGCTATCAGGCCTTCAAGAAATGTTTGGTTCTCAATGACTTCTTGATTCCAAACGAAAGAGAAATTTCAAGAGATGGTAAAAAAAGGTTAGATCAAAGATTTACAAAAATATCCCAGGAGAGCTCCTCTAAGGCCTGCCCTTCTAGGGTCTGCTCCCTATAGAGGTTCCCTCTCCTAGGACTTTCGTTTTCATGGATTGCAAAACATCAAGCCGCGCGAAGTGTTCAGACACTGGAATCAAGACTTCAACACTTACAATATTTTGCGTGATCATCTCACCAAAGGCGTGACTTACGCGCAGGGGGCAAATACTTACCAATAGATGACATAGACATCCTCCAGAGTAAAAGTGCATTCACCCTAAGCAGTGATGAATATTTAGATAGAAGAACACCATGGTCCTATTGGATACGAATGTTCCTACATAGCTAGATGCAAGAAGAATGTCAGCTATCCACATAATCAGCATTCCCAAGTAGCTAGTCGATCCAATGTTGCTATTTTTGAAGGTGGTTAGATGAATCAGACAAGAAGTCATCCCAACTTCCACAAGCCGTTGGATATAGAAACAAGCCTTCCTTCTATGGTGGAGGAAAAGTTGTACGGGCATAAGTTTGGACTTGCTTCCAAAAGATGACGAAAAGACCAAAGGAGGGGAGCCCTTTCCCAATCATTGAGAAACAGGGCCTCCTTGGTTGATCCCAAGTCTGCAGAATGTTCAACAGGTAGGGCCTGCTATTCTTGAAGGTGGTTAGATGAATCAGACAAGAAGTCATCCCAACTTCCACAAGCCGTTGGATATAGAAACAAGCCTTCCTTCTATGGTGGAGGAAAAGTTGTACTGGAATAAGTTTGGACTTTCTTCCAAAAGACGACGAAAAGACCAAAGGAGGGAGCCCTTTCCCAATCATTGAGAAACGGGGCCTCCTTGGTTGTTCCCAAGTCTGCAGAATGTTCAACAGGGAGGGCCTGCAAGAAAAAAAAAGAGTTCAGCATAAGGGATCTAAAGAAGCAAGGAAGGGACGTCAAATAAAGTGCTTGAGCTCGAAGTGCTCACCATGGTAAAGAGGAATGTCCAAGATTAAAGCTTCAAAACACCTGAAAAGAAGATGAAACAATGTTAGAAAGAGTTAGGGAGTACATTTATGCAAGAAGAAAATTCCCAAAAATTTTTGAAAAAACTTCGGACGGCCAAAAGGCATCCTTCGGAGCCTTTTTGGACTTATAATGGCATATGTTCTGGCGTAGTGATGAATTTTGTAGGGCTCATCGATACGGTCGTTTTAATATATTATGGGCCCCAAAACTCCAAACGAGTCAAAAGTTATGATCAAAATAGTAATTGCTCTTCCAAAAACCCCCCTAGGGTTCGGCCCCCCTAGGGTTCGGCCACCTAGGGTTAGACCACCTAGGGTTCAACCATGATGACTTCATAGGGCTCCTCGCTAGCTTCGTTTTGATATATTATGGGCCCCGAAACTCCAAACGAGTGAAAAATTATGATCAAAATAGTAGTTGCTCCTCTAAAAACTTCATTTTTTGCATTTAAACTTCATTTTTCCCATAGGGTTCGGCCATGTTGTCTTAGGCCACCTAGGGTTCAGTCATGTTGGCTTTGTAGGGCTCCTCGCTAGCTTCGTTTTGATATATTATTGGTCCCAAAACTCCAAATGAGTGAAAAGTTATGATCAAAATAGTAGTTGATCCTCCAAAAACTTCATTTTTTTCATTTAAACTTCATTTTTCCCATAGGGTTCGGCCATGTTGCCTTAGGCCACCTAGGGTTCGGCCATGTTGGCTTGGGAGATGCATACATACGAATACATGTATAGCCCCAAAGTATGCTTGCAACGGAAAAGGAAGCGATCACTCTTTTTCCATTAAGGGAAGGATTCAAGCTAATTTCCAAAAAGATAAGTATCTTTGAATTTATTTCTAAATGGAAACATATAAAAATATTATTTCCTAAATATAGAATAGATTTGATTTTTGATTTTATTCCCAACAAATGGAAATTTCAAAATATATGTTTGATTTTCCTTCTTAATGATAATAAGGAAGGGTCTTATCTTCAAAATCAAATATAAAGAAGATTTAATTTTATTCCCAACAAGGGATAATTTTCGAAAATGGATTATTTATATATACATAGATGATAATATATATATATATATATATATAAATAAATAAATAAAATCTTTTGCTTTCAAATAAAATTAAGATTTGATCTTATTTTCAAAATAAAATTATGATTTGATCATATTTCCAAAATAAAATTTAGATTTTATTTTATTTCCAAAATAAAATTATGATTTCATTTCATTTGGTAAAAAGGAAAGATTTGGTTTACGAAAAGAAGGATTTTATTAAATTAAATTTTTTTTGGTAAGATTTGATGATCTTCCTTGTCTTAATTTCCAGAAAAAATTAAGGAAGCAAATATTGGGCAAACTATGGAAAGATTTTCAGAAGATTTTTCAGTATGGAAGTATTCTTGCGCGATCGTCTATTTGGGAATGCGACTCTCGCGCAGGGGGCAAATGTGGGCCCATGTGCAAAATTAGGGTTCACATAACCTAATTAAATGCACAATTAAGGTTCAACGGCCTCATTAAATGTGCAAATTAGGGTTCGCATAACCTAATTAAACGAATAAGTCAAAAATAAAGGGACTAGACCTGGGAGAAGCCTCGACGGGTCCCGAGGCAGAAGGCTCGTGGAGGCTGCTCGTTTTGGGAATTGATTGAGGGATTGGATTGGTGGCTAGAAGGACAGAGCGATATGGGCATTATTCTAATGACTAAAGGGTATTTCTTGAATTTCCCTGAAGACATGTGCTTGGCATGTGATTACTTAAATTCTAGAAAGCTCTATAAATAGTCCTTCCATTCTATGGAGGAGGGGACCTCTCTCCAGACACATGACTCAGACTCTTTTGGTGACTTAAGGCTTGGATATTCCACCTAGAAGCACTAAAAGGGTTTGGGACACTTCTCTTCGGACTCAAGACTTGAACTCTTGGAAGATCAAAGGGACCATTTTGGTGACTTAAAGGGTTGGAGATTCCACCTAAAAGCACTAAAGGGGTTTGGACATTCTCTCAACTCGAAGGACTCAAGAAGGCTCTTGGAATCCCTGTTACCCTAACACGGTTCCCGGATTCTAGGAGTTCTGCCACGCGTCGTTGGAGTAATCGTCCACCTGTCGTTTTCCCCTCTTCAATCAACCAATCAATACCGTGCTCTTTGTTGATTTCTCTCCTCCTCAGCCAACATGAAACTCTAACCCTAGCAAGGTACTATTTCCTTGCCCACACTAAGCATATTAAATAGAGGGGTAAATTAGGAAAAAAATAGTGCAATATTGCATAGGGATTCCAAAACGACACTTATATTGAATAAAATAAAACTCTCCAAAACGACACTTAATATGAATAGGAGGGAGTATATATAATAAGTAATGCATGCAGCTAGTAAGTTAATGCTGACATTTTTTTTAAACCGAATGAGACTTTTTGGAAACCGTGTTTACTATATAAACTGGCATGCATGCATATACTAATATACTCCCTCCTATTCATATTAAGTGTCTTTTTAGAGTTAAGCACACTTATTAAGAAATAACACAAAATGTCTTTTGTATCCCTAATTAATTATTTTTCTCTCCACAATGGTCCATGGAATTGCATTTACTAAGCATATTAAATAGAGGGATAAATTAGGAAAAAAATAGTGCAATATTGCATAGGGATTCCAAAACGACACTTATATTGAATAAAATGAAACTCTCCAAAATGACACTTAATATTAATAGGAGGGAGTATGATATATAAGCATATGTGTAAGATATGTTGGCATGATTGATATCTTAATTATGGGACATCAAAACCGCGTGAGTATGCTGTTGAATTTTTTTCGGTCAACATTGAACAATAAATGCACGGAAGCTAACTTTCAGACTGGGCGTAAATTTGAAGGCGGACATCCGCGTGATCCAAATTCATCCAAACCATTGATTTCAAAATAAACAATCCTAGCCATTAATTTCAAATCAGATTTTCAAAATTATCATTTTTTCCCTGACTTCAAAAATCTATAAATAGGAGGCTTTCCTTTCATTTTCAATTTGCCAATTAACTTTCAAGAAAAGCTTATTTCTCTCCCACACACACACTCTCTCTCTCTCTAAAGCTTTCTTTATCTCTTCTTACAAAAGTTCTGATTATTTGAGAAGAGGAAATTGGTCTAAGCAAATTGAGATAAGTTGTTTGATTTATTTATTTGAATTATCTCTTGCTTATTTATATTTATAGATATACGAATATAAATTGTTCTACACAATTCTATATATCTATATTTCATCTATTTATCAAATAAAAGGATACTTGGGCGCCACAAGGCTACGGAGATAAACATCTACGGAGAGGAATCCGACCGTACGATTCCTTATAGTCTTCAGTAACCTTTTATTGATATTATTTATATAAATATCGTTATACGACACTTGATAGCTCAAAACAACACTGAGATATTGCTCCAAAAAGAGTAGTCATCCGAACCGGATTTGAGAATCGTAATGATCTATTGAAAATATTTATATAAATATCAATTGTGAAAATTATAAATTCTGTTATACTTGGGCGCCGCAAGGCTACGGAGATAAACCTCTACGGAGAGGAATCCGACCGTACGATTCCTTATAGTACCAAGTGACTATATTTATAAAAGTTCACATAATAGATAAAATATTCTTATATATTATTTGAGTTAAACAAATAATATTTTTTATATCAAGTATTGCTTAACTGATTTATTTATTATACTTGATATCTGTAATCACAAGTATTTGTTCATAAATTCATATATTCATAAAATACTTGTTGCATATTATAAAAGTTAGTTAAACTTTTATTTCACAAACTTAAGTGAATATATCTGCTTAAATAGAAGCATATTTGATTCAAAGCTTAAAATAACTTATTTGCTTACTCAGAAGCACTTTCACTCTAAAAAGTTATTTAAACTTAAAGTGACTTTTCTTTACTCCATAAAGAATAAATATTTCTTTATAAATTTGCATTAAATTATATATCTGCTTAAACAGAAGCATTTATGAGTAAAAGCTAAAATTGATTTATTTGCTTATTCAAGAAGCATCTTTTCACACAAAACATAAAAGTTATTTAAACTTTTATAACAGTGCATAATTTACATATTTGCTTACACAGAAGCATTATTTGATCTAAGCACAAATTACTATCTGCTTACTAAGAAGCATATTTTCTCAAGTATAAAAGTCTTTGAACTTTTATAAATACATTTGCTCTTTAATTGATATCTCCTTATTTGAGAAGCATCAATCTGTACTAAATTCTTATCTGCTTATTTGAGAAATATATTGTTGTAAAACCATTTGTAAAAGGAGAAAAGGTGAGAGTTAGTTTATTTTATGTACCTGTGAAAAAGACGAGTAATTCTTCGACCAAGACCAGAGTCTTAGAGAGGTCAGCGGGAAGTTGGGTCTCTAGTGTACTTGTGAGGTGAGGAAGAGACTGTTGTTTCAAGACCAGATCATATAATAGAACTGAACTCAAAAGAAGGTACAACTAAACTTGAGGATGGAGCGGGGAGCTTGCTGTCCAATATAGAATAGTTGGGAACAGTTGGAAGTTTGACTATAAAACTTTGTAAAGGCTTCTCCGCCTGTTGAAGGAGTATTTATTACTGATAGTAATAGGATCTCAAGTCTTGGAGAGGAACTTGAGACTGGACGTAGCAGCATACCCGGGATGTATGTTGTGAACCAGACAAATCTCTGTGCATTGTGTGATTGATTTTTTTACTGTCTTGCATATTAATATCTAACACTGCAAATTAATTATACAAAAAATCAAAAAGGCCTAAGATAATTTTAAATCTCTAATAATCTATTCAATCCCCCCCCCCCTTCTAGATTATTATTGGACTTTCATGGATATACTAAAAATAGTGATGACATTCTTCATTGCATTCAACTATGTAGGGACTTTGCCCGCCAACAGAACCGTGATGGTCTTACCATATTGATTTCACTTTCGTGCTCCTTTACATGCACTATCGTCACTGCTTGGGGGAAATTAAGTACCCATAATCTGGAGGATGTCTATGTCATCTACCAGTAAGCATTTGCCCCCTGCACGTGAGTCACGCTTTTAGTGGTCGGATGATCATGCAAAATGTTTGATCAAATGTTGAAGTATTGATTCAAGTTTCTAAACAATTCACGGAGCTTGATTTTTTATTTTTTAATTTTTTCAAGTCTTGAAAATGAAAGTCCTATAAGAGGGAACCTCTAGGGGGGGAAATCCTAGGAGGACGAGCCCTGGAGGATCTCTCCCTGGATATCTTGGAAAATCTTCAATCTAATCCTTCTTATTCTCTCTTAAAATTTCTTGCTTCTTCAGAATCAAGAAGTCATCGAGAAGACCATTGCTGATGAAGAGGATGATGATGTTCCCATTGCACTTCATTTGGAGGTTGCTATACGCAAGTGTGAGAATGATTATTTTTCAGTACAACTCTTAGATCTTGATGAAGCCGTAAAAAAATTGGAGGCCAAGCTTCGGGATGTAGAGTGTCAGCGACGGAACTTAGAGTCAACTACCCAAGAGGTCATGGAGCTGAGAGTGGTAAATCTTAAGATTCATAAGACCGCCATTGTTGACTTGGAGGCTTTAGCTATGCCCCCTCTTCAATTTGATATGTCATGGCCTTTAAATCATGGCCTTTTGTAGTCTTTTCCTTTTCCTGTATCAGAAACTCATTTACATATATTTTATTCTTTGAATTGTAGTTTCTTCATCCTTATTGATTGCATTTAATTTGCATGATCCCTTAAAACTCAATATTTAACATTGGATCTTAAGTTATTCAAGTTAATACTCCAAGAAAACAATAGGCTTCATAAAACAACAAACATAAATTTTGTTAAAGAAAAAACATGTCTTTTTTTCTTTTCAATTTCATTCAAATCAACACTTGAATCTATATATTTTTTAATCAAATATAAGTGAAAGTTTGAAAATTTATTGATAATCAAGTAGCTTTTAACGAAAAGCATAACGTTTCAGATAATAAATCTTGCTTTTGTAGGAGAAAGCATAACGTTCACCACTTTTAGAGATAAAGTGTAACTTTCTTGCTTTTGTCAGAGAAAGCATAACGTTCGCCACTTTTAGAGATAAAGTGTAACTATTTTTTTTTCGGGGTTGAGGGCTTATAATCAGGTTGTGACGCCCCCAAAATAGGTCCACACAACCCATTCTGAGTCGCCAAATACATCGTACAGAAAATAACTACAACTTCATTATTACAATTGTCATGCAAAATATGACAACACATAAGCTATGAGTTTAAATACAAATATTGTCTTCTAGACAATATCCAAACTCAAATAAGTCCTCATTAAAATTATTGATACACTATTTTACAAAATAATGAGGACTGCTAAAACAACAGACTTGAAACATCACTCCACACCCCGACTAGTACCCGCTATATTCTCGTCTTCTGAGAAAAAAATGGAACAAAAAGGAAAAGGGTGAGCTCAACTAGCCTAGTAAAGAATATTATGACTAAGATAATGTAGAACAAATTATCGTTAGCCTTCAACAAATCAGATAAAATATAATGGACAACAAGTTTTAGATCAATATTCGCAGCGGAAATAACAATTCATTAGAAGAGTTAAGTAGAGAATGAAGTCTACTATCTTTTATGATTTAAAAGTCCATCATCAATATTTTATCCCTGTAACATCAATTAATATACATCATGAATCAAATATTCATCTTTTCACTACGGGCCAAAGATATTCATTCGTATCACTAGTTGGTCATGTTCATCTCAACACCTGTCCATCTTTGCACCACGGCCAAAGAAATTCATAAAGTAATCATTCATATTTACACTACAGGCCAAAGATATTCAGTTATATCATCATTTAGGACTGAGGATGATGAAAAATATTTTTAAGAAACGAATCCAGTGAGATTAAAGGACAAAAATTAGGGATTCGTACTTTGGTTTATCCATGTTCAAAAATACTCCATAATAATGCAAAATTCAAGAATGAAGACCAAAACATGGATACAATCAAAGATGGTAACCATAATAGAAACTTGGACAAAGAAAAGAAAATTTAATTTTTATGTGAATAGTGTCGTATACGTGTATAGTGCCGTATACGTGAATAGTGTTGTATACGTTAATAGTAACCTCGACACAAAAGGTAACAATTTCATAAGAAAAATCATACTTCGTGAATAGTACTATATTCGTGAATAGTGTCTTATACGTGAATAGTGACGTATACGTGAATACTAACTCCGATATGAAAAGGTAGAAATTTCATAATAAAATTCATACCAATATTTCGGTATAATGATATTGAAAGAAATAGCATCATTTACGAAGAAAATAACATCCCTTACCTCAAAAGAACAGTACTTCTTACTGGAATATCAGATATAATGTTGAAGAAAACTTGCACTGAATAGCAACTCTCAAAATATGTAAATACTCACAAAAATACGCTCGATATTATAGAGAGAAAAATTCTGATTCTGGTGTGATTTTCAATTCTAACTAAATACCCTATTTATAGGAAAATGCCAAAATGCCAAAGCAGACTAAAATTTAATAAAATAATATTTTAATAAAAATTTCACGCACAGACCAAACTCAACACACCACAAGTGGGGCCCACTAATTTCAAAAAATTCTATAACAACCAAAAGTGGGGCTCACCCATGTTTTTAATAAAAATATTTATTTTCAAAACTTCAATAATTCATAATAAATGGCCCTTTTGTCAAAAAAATATAAATTTTATGTCCATTCTATAGAAAAATTAATTCTCTACAACTTTGTTGAAGAAAGTTTTCCCAAATTTCAAACAGAAAATGACCGAAATCCACATACGGATGATTTTTAATACCGCCAATCCGACAAAATATTGATAAAATACCTCAGCATTAATTTCTTCATTTAAATCCATATAAAATAAATATTTCCTTACCATATAAATCAATAATTAATTATTCATAAATAATATTACAGAATTACAATAATGACAACCAGGTCGTTGCGAGGAAAGATGGGGCTTTCCGATAAGGATTTCTCCTTACTGGCTCGCAGTTAGGTGACCAAACCCCTTTCCTAGACAGAACTTCCTTAGACATTGCCAATAATGCTATCTAATAATATTATTCAAATAATATGAATTATTGATCTGATAATGGGAAATACTGTGAAGTAATAATTATTGAAACAACAATAATATAAAATATCAACGTAGCAATTATTGAATCAATAAAATAAAATATTGAACAGTAATTACTGTAGAAATTATTGAGTAGTGCATTATTACGTAAGAATCAATAATCCAAAAATAATGTGCAATACCGTGTATTATTGTGCAACCACGCGTATTACTGTACTTTAACCACCGGGTATTCCAACAGTGTTAACGGTAACAATTACGCCGTTATTTATAAAAACTCATACTTGTCATTTTCTTCATCCAAAGCGGCTTTTTCATTATGGGGCCCCTAAATGGTCATTTTGCGCCATCGCATTTAATATTCCCGATAGCTAAAATATTCCATGACCAAATGATTATTTTTTAACCACTTGCTTATTTTGCAAAATTTTCACATTTCACTCATAACCAAAGCATTATATCAAATTAACACCTTATTATTCAAAATAATAATTAGAGAAAATTCAATTTTATTTATAAAAATTTGGGGTCTTACATAGGTGCCTCAATCACTTTTAAAGTTAAAAGTGTAACTTCTGAGGACTTATAGTCAGGTGCCTCGATTACTTTTGAAGTTGAAAGTATAACTTTTCGGGTCTAAAGACTTAGAGTCAGGTGCCTCATTCACTTTTGATGATAAAGTGTAACACTCGGGTGCCTCGTCACTTAGGTCGTTCAATTTCTTGGCAAGTGCGGTCTACGAGGACTTTAAATCAGGTGCCTCATCACTTGGGTTGTCCAATTTCTTGGCCAGTGTATTTTACGAGGACTTGGCCACCATTTAGAGTGAACCACCATCTAGGGTGGATTTTTTTATTTCATCAATTCTTGTGCCTCCTCCCTTGGTCACCCAATTAATTGGCAAGGGATACTCCTAAAGACTTAAACCACTATTTTTGGTGGACCACCATCTTGGGTGGATTTTTAATTCGTCAATTCTTGTATCTATAGTTCAGAGTTCTTTCGATGGTAGAGCCAGTATTTGGGTTGTCCATCATCTTGACTTCTGAGACTGCACCATGAGTGATAGTATTACACGTTTCTTTTCTTAGTTCAATCTCTTTGGCCACTAGCTTCTCATGGTATATCCTCCGCAAACTGTAACAGTCCATAGTGGAATGTCCTACGTACTGGTGGTATACACAAAAGTCCGGTCTTCTTTTCATCTCTTCCGTCACAACCAACAGGGGCCTTGGAGGCTTCACCACTCCGTGCTCGACCCATTGTTCATACAGGTCCCCGAATGCCTTCTTACTACATGTGATAGCCTCCGAAACTGGCATTCTAATATACTTGTCCCCATGCTTTCGTCTACTTTGCTCAAATTTCTCATTCTTCTCCCTCTTGCCCCCTTACGGTTTTGACTAAGAATCCGCTAAAGCCACAGTTGATGTCCTCTTGCCCTTCTATGTAACCATCGCATGGTTGGTGGGCAATGTCATGATTCCTCCCAAGTCTTGTGTAAAAGATGAGAGGGTCACAAATGAATCACAAGCCTTGGTAATGTGGTGGGGCTTGAAGGCGTCTAAAGCACCATTGTTGCATATATTGACCAAATTCTTTTCTTCAATTGCCTCTGCACACTTCTGTGTTTGGGCCCTGAACCTGTTAACGTATTCCGACAGCTCTTCGTTTGGCTTCTGCTTGAATCGCATAAGCTTTACAATGGTTACCTGTTTCTGTACATAAAAAAATTTCTTAAAAAATTGTAATTTTAGATCATCTCAATCATGGATTGATCCCTTCTCCAAGTTGTAGTACAAACTGAAGGCACTATCCATCAAAGTCTTGTTGAATTCCCTCATCAACAAATTATGATTGTTCATTTCATCATATCCTAACCATAGGGACATCGACTCCACAAACCTGGCAATGTGTTCCCTGGCATTTCCTTTCTCCCCATTGTATTTTGGAAATTGCGGGGGATGCTCGATATACCCTGTCGGGTAAAGTTGTCTCCAAATATGTGCCAGGTAAGGTGGATTAAAGTCTAACTCCGAAGGTCGGGATGTCTACATGCGAAGTTGATTGATCACATCGATCATATCATCCTTCGTCACGTATTGGCTCGTGGCATGGACTCTTTGTGGTATTGTGACGTATTGCTACATTGGTGGTATGTATGGTAAAGAAATTGGTTGATGCACACTTGCATCGTGCAAAGCTTGCATTGGTTGTGCTTGTTGGCTCGCTCGTTGGACGTGGCTTGGGATGGTCGGTACCTGCACTTGTGAAAATATAGGGAAAGTGGTCGTGATGATGTTTGTCTAAGACTGGCTTGCTTCCAATCTGGGTTGTGGCATGTCATCACTATTTTGGGGTTCCAAGTTGATGATTGGAGGCGACTGATTCTCCGTTAATGGAGGTACAGTCTGATTCTCTCTGTTATTGTTGTTGTGACCTCCACTCCTGCTCGTTCCTCCTGCAAACTGCTTGGAAACATGGCCTTAAAAGTGGGGATTTGCATCAACTGTTGGCAAAAATTCCTCATTTTCTCTTGCTTCCTCTGTATCTCCAACATCAAAACCATCATCATCCCTTGTCCTTCCCTTGCTTCCTTCAACACCTTGAGCATCTCCAATTGCACAACATTTTCCTGCTCTCTACTTTCTTCCTCGCCTTACCTTCCCGGGCCTGTCTACCTGACATTCGTTGGTTGTTGATCAACCATGTATGGTGATGTTGAACTTCTTTCCGAGCCGTCTTCAAGAATGGGTTGATCGAGATCTAGATTCACGCCTTGGAAAGCTTGATTTGCTTGCCTTGGAACTGGATCCGGAGAGGTAATGTTATTTGTTGGTGAAGCTCTTCCTGTAATTCTCCTACTTTAAGTTGTGGGCAGACCCTTCACAAATTCTATACCTCCCCAGCAGAGTCACCAAAGAAATGTGGGTAAGGAAATTGTACCTTGCTAGGGTTAGGGTTTCGTGTTGGCTAAGGAGGAGAAAAATCCATTAAGAGTATGAAATTGATTGATTGATTGAAGAGGGGAGAATAACAGGTGAGCGATTAATCCAATGACACGTGGTAGAACTCTTAGAATCCGAGAACCTTGTTGGGGTAGAAAGGATTCAGAGAGCCTTCTTGAGTGCTTCGGGTTGAGAGAGAATGTCCAAGTCTTCTCGTCCTCCAAAAGGTCCAAGAGTCAAAAGTCCAAAAGAGAGCCTCTTTCCTAATGGAGTGGAAGGGGTATTTATAGGGTTTTTTGGAGAGTGGTCATTTGCTAGGCACGTGACTTCAGAAAAATTCCAGATTTACCCTTAGTCATCAGAGTAATACCCTGATCGTCTTGTCCTTCTAGCCATAAATCTAATCCCTCAATCAATTCCCAAAATGAGTCACCTCCGCTTGTCTTCTGCCTCGGGAGAGGTGGAAGATTCTCTCAGGTCTTGCTTCTTTATTTCCATCTCTTCCGTCTTTTTATTTAATCATAATGCGAACCTTAATTTGTGCATTTAATTCAATTAGGTCAAGTGAACTCTAATTTGCACTTGGGCCCACAGACACTAATCCAATGGATGGGATTGAGTTCAATACTTGATCAAACGGTTCAAGATGGTGATTTGTGTACTCCCAAGAGTTGAATCCGCTTGGGCCACAGTATAATACACGGATTGGACAATTATTTATCATTGGATTTGTATTTGTTTGGAAGATCTTGATTAAGTCTTTTTTATATATATCTTGAATATTAAATGAATAAACCAAATTGTTTAAAATAGAAATTATTAACTAATTTTTAATTATATCACAAAACTTAATTAATAAAAATAAGTAATAAAAGAATTAATATATAACAAAATTTAAAATTTCATAAGTATATCACATAAATTAGAGAATTATTAAGTTTAATTTTACACTAGTATTTTATGAATGAGAATTAGGATTTTATAATGATATTACCATATATTAAAAATATGTGAATAATATCTTAGAGATTAATATATATATATATATAAACAATAAAATTAAAAAATGTTAATAATAAAAATGTTAGATACAAAAAAATTAAAAAGTAATATTTAACATACCTAATTCAATTCATAATTTGCAAAATCCATCTGAATTTAGTGATTTAGTAAAGATATCAGCAATTTTTAATTCAGTGTCAATGTATTCTAATTAATTTAATAATTCTGTTATTAACATGATCACGTGAGAAATGGTGCTTAATATCTATATGTTTTGACCTAGCATGCAAAACAGTATTTTTACTAAGATTAATAGTGCTTATATTATCACATAGAATTAACACACAAACAAATTTTAAATTATAGTCAGCAAGAGTTTGTTTCATCCACAGCAACATGCATCTGCAATATATTCAGCTTTAGTGGTTGAAATAGATACTAGTTTTGTTTCTTAGAAAACCAGGAAACTAAACATCCTCCTAGAAACTGACACGTACCATTGGTACTTTTTCGATCAACATGATGACCTGCATAGTCAGAGTCTGAAAACACACAAGATTAAATGGTTGATCTTTAGGATACCATAACCCTAATTATGCGGTTCCATTAAGATACCGAAAAATTCTTTTTACTACGACCAAGTGAGATTCTTTAGGATTTGCTTGAAATCTACCACATTTACAAACACTAAACATAATGTCAGGTCTACTTGCAGTTATATATAGTAAACTTCCTATCATTCCTCTATATTTCTTTGAGTTAACACTTTTTCCATTTTCAACAATAATCAATTTATCAGTAGTTGACATAGAATATTAAGAGGTTTTGCATATTCTAAACCAAATTTTTTGATCATTTCTTTACAATATTTAGATTGAGATATATGAATACCTTTTTCTCCTTGTTTGATCTGCAATCCGAGGAAGAAGTTTAATTCTCCCATCATGCTTATTTCAAATTCTTTACTCATACTTTCAGAGAAATCATTGCACATAGTAATGTCAATAGAACCAAAAATAATATCATCAACATATATAGGAATTACAAGAATATCATCATCCTTATTTTTAGTAAATAAATTAGTATCAACAATACCCCTTTTAAAACCACTTTTTAGCAAAAATTTACTTAGTCGTTCATACCATCACTACACCAAAATAGGGATGTAATGAAGAAAATTTTGTGAAGAAATTTATTCTTTCACATGAGGAGTTGTTTAGCGAAGGAATAGTGAAGAAAAAATATTTAGTGACAATATAGTTATTAGCGAAAGAAAAATCCTTCACAATTTTTATTTTTGTCTCTCGCAAAATTGAGGTGATATATAGAAGGATTTTTTTTTTGCGCAAATTTATGATGAAATATTGCGAGGAAAAAATATATTAATGAAGGAATTATTACTCACTATATATTATTGTTCAGAAGTTTTTTGCGAGAGATAAAATTAGTCGTTGTTTTGTTCTAAATAATTTTTTAGAATTAATTATGGTGAATATAAATTTTAATATAAATACATTAAATTTTTTATAGTAGTAAATTTACTTATAATAATTACACTTTTTAAGTAACTTATTATAATATTACTTATAAAAGATTTGTTTTAAAAAAAATGTTATTAACTTTTTTTTGGAACATATCAGTATTCATGTGCGTGTGGAACAGATCGAGTCGGTCTTCAGTGTTCTTCAGTTGGTGGGTGGGTGCGTGCGTGCGTGGTTTGGCTGGAGAGGAAAGCAAGAGATCAATTGGGTCTCTTACTTGGCCAAAATTGGATGTTTCAACCAGATCATAGATGGGCTAGCTAGGTTTTCTCTAGCAATTTGGGTTTCCCTCGTCTTCCTTAGCCATTGTTTAGGCGGGAGAAAGGAAAAATGAATTAGCGCCAAATTTTGACGCAATTAGCAAGATTGATAATTAATTGTGTGAATAATGTTTCCTACGGCTAAAGGGATTGTCATTAATCCCAAAATTTTCCTCCCAACTTCATCTTCGCATCAAAAAAGCTGCTCTTTTTGTACTAATTGCAGAAGCCCTAACTGTGAAGACCCAAAGACCCGTCAATTTGTTCGAAAGTTTTTTTTCAACTTTGTTCCTCAATATTCCATTACTTGCTGAAATGATTTATATATACAAACATGTATGATTGAATCCATTTTCCTTAGGGCTTTTGATTTAATACTTATGCAGGTAGTGCAATGTTTAGGTGTTTTTCTATTTGGTATTTGTGTGTTGTTTTATGCTTAACTGCTCTGTTTATGGAAATTTTGTTGTAGTTAGAGTTGAATTGTGTAGATAAGTTTGGATGTATATTTGTTGTTAACTGTTGATGTAGGTTTGTTGAATTGTTTGATTTTGTTTATCTCACTTTATTGGATAGGAATTTGCTTTAGTTTTAAAATTGCAAATTGCAAATTTTGCTTCTATGTTGAAATTGCACAAGTAATGTTGAAAGATATAATTATAGATCTAAACAGTTTCATCAATATAACACAGAGACAGCAGTAGATTTTACCAACCTAGGGATAACTACATGAACTCATCAGTTGCTTAGATAGACCTTCAAAACATAAATGGATAATCAGACATTTAATTTGTGTTGTATAGTTTCTCTCCCTATTTAACATGAATTCTGATGTTTTGTGTCTCTAAGGTTCCACCCCCTTTGGCAGTTCTTTATTAATAAATTTGTGCTTATTTGATTTGTTACTGTTGATCTTTTATTAGAGTTAATTTTTTGAACATGATTCAGGTCGTGTGTCTTAGTGGGCCAGGTAAACCTGCCTTTTGCAACTCCATTTAGACATGGGCAACACCACTTGGTGCCTCTTTAATTATAGAGTAATGCTATGAACACAAAAAGTTTTGCACAAATAGTATAAAGGAAGAGAGAAAATAAGAAACGGGACTTACCATTGGATGTTTTACACATTTTCATTGGTATGCAATAGATGAGTCTTACTCTTTATGCATAATAATAAGGGTGGTAAAATATGGGTTTAAAAATGTATAAATACCTTTGAGTTCTGTCACTAAAAATAGTGCACATATAATGTTTGATAAATTTCCTCTTAGGGGTTGTTAAGTGTAAATAGACAAATTGAGTTAAATCTGGGATCAAAGGAGTCTTTATATATATCATATGAAGTGATTTAAGTTGTTTGGGTAAATCACAATTGGTTTAAAACCTGTGTTGTAACGAATGTTTAGTTAAGGTTCAATTGAAAAACTTCCTCGACAAGTAAGTTTATATTTTTTTAAAAATAATATGATATACCATCTATAACATATTTAAGTTTGATTGCAATTGAACATGTGGTTTGTTTTTTAGTTGGTATGTGTTTTTAGTAACTTTATTGGATTTGAATGATGAGGAACCCATGTTGGTTTATATGCAAATACAGTATTTCTGCTTCCTTTTCAATGATTGAGGTGTATTTTTAGGAATACCCACAAAAAAAAAGTGAACTTATAAAAATTGGAGGTTTTTGGTCACTAGCAGAAGCTAATATTAGTAGGTCAGCTTTTGGTAGTACTCATTTGAGGTAATATAATTAATTCATTGGTTAATCTACTCGTGGTTAATATGTTATCTTTTTGTTGTTAAGTATGACCACCTTGAAGTAGTTAATTCTCTGGTGATGTAGCTTGGATTCTAATCATTGAATGGGATTTATTCCTTTCCATTGTTACAGAACCTAATTATCCTCTTTATTGAAGTGTCAGTTAGATGTGCTACAGTGAAAATAAAATTTATATGGTTCCATTCATGGGGGAATGGTATGTGCTAACCCGAAAATTTAGAGGATCTTGAATGATTAAATTAAAGGTTAAAGTTTAAAACCTAGAGTGAAAATAGATGAATGATTTAAAGTTTTTAAGAAGAGCTATATGGTTTAATATTTGAAAAAGAATTGAGAAAATAAGGGTTATGAAAATTCAAAACCTAGAAAGAAATTTTTGTATGTGAAAAATTTATTTAAAGAAATAAATTTGAAATGAAGAGATATTATTAGAATAAATTAAATGTGTATATGTATAGATACGTATATACTTGGAGATGTGTTATATATGATTTAGCTAAACAAATGGATTGATTATTTAAATTAATCATACAAGAATAAATGAAAAGTTTCATTATAAGAAGCTGGTAGTAGTCAAGCGAAAGAAATCTTATATAAAAAAAAGAAATAAGAACGTGACAAGTCAGAATAATATATATGGCAAGCCATATGAAAAAGACTTATTGAATGTAGCAAACTGTATTAAGAGGGTTACTAGACGTTAAATTAAATGTCTACTCTAATATATGAGTATATAAATCATTTTATGATTTATGAAGAATATGTATGTTTACTTAATATGGTAAATATATTAAATTATATTTGTTATATGTAAATAAATTGATATAAATAGTTTATAATGTTAGAAAATAAAATTATTAATTATTTTCTATATGTGATGTGTGTATATTTGGTATAACTTGTAATTGAGAGTTAATAAAGATTATATATATATATATATATATATATATATATAGTAAGGATCTTAGACTCACCCGGCTAAAAACTCACCCAACTCACCTATATATACCCTCATTTTCATTCTCTCTCCTAATTAGACACTCAACCAAAAAAAAGAGCCGCGCTTCTCCATCTCTCTCCCTCTCGTCGCGACTGAAGATACTTCTCCCTCTCACTTCTCACTTCTCCCTCTCACTTCGCCATATATATCTACAAAGTCTCCCTATCTCTTCCATACGGAATCTACGCCTTCACATCCAACGGCCCCTTCGTCGCCCTTTCAACTCGAATATCAGTGGCAAGGTAACAAAATTAGAACTTTGGGTCATGATTTTCTTGTTTTATGGGTTGAAATCAGGCTTAGAGAGGGTCCAATTTGTGATTTGGTGTTCAATAATAATTTTTTAGGACTTAAAATTTATGTTCCTCAATGGCTATAATAAGCAAAATTACTGTTGGGTTCTGTATTATGGAGTTGGGTTTTCTGTACTTGTTCTGTATTCACCTTTTGTGTTTAGAAGCATGCAAATCTTGGTGAAAAGCCATATAAGTACTGAAATTTCTATATTATAGAGTTGGGTTTTCTGTACTGAATTGTTAAAGCTAAAAGTAATTTTTACTACACCAATTTTATATTTTGAAAAATTCAATAGCTTTATTTTTTGTAGTGGGCATGGATTACAACTCCGAACAAAGTCATATACTGTTTTTTAAGGATAATTGTTAAAATGCAGCATCTTCATTCATTTCAAAAGATTATGCGGCATTCAAAACAGTGATATCACTTATATTACATTCACATATAACATGTGCTACACCTAATCATTTTTTTAAATTTATTATGGGCAGAATAGAAGAAAATGGATGTCATGAACCATGAAATAGAATAGTTGTGGGGATAATGCGAGAAATGGAAATGGTTAGGTGAGGATGACTTGAGTGAAGAGGGGTTGGATGTGAACAATGTTAAAACTGTTGTCTACTATCCTCAAGTAGCCGATGAGTTTACGCCTAAGGTAGGTCAAGAATTTCAAACATTAGATGACGCTCATAGTTTTTACAATACATATGCAATGCAGGCGGGTTTTAGTGTGCGAAAGCATACTGAGAAAAAAAAGGAGGGAAGCGGTGAGATTTGTAGGAAGTTGTATGTGTGTTATAAACAAGGAAAGGGTAAACTATTTGTCGATGTGGATGCAAGAAGAAAATGTGGATCTATTAAAGAAGATTGTAGTGCACGAATGATAGTTGAAACAACCCGGGTCAAATCCCGAGTCCGGAACAAATCTCGGGTTAAATCCCAAGTCCGAATCGAATCAAATCCATCAAAATAAGGCCTCAAACTACTGGCCTAATAGTATCTTCTTAGATCATCTTAGCCCACCACAGGCTCCCAAAAGGTCATGACTTGAAGGTACTATTGATAGTTACTTAATTCCTCATATCTGAATGATTTTCCCCTATCTTTCGATGTGGGCTGGGGTGTTACAAACTCCCCACTTAAATTTTTAGCGTCCCCGTAAGAAAGCCAGATCACACACACGGCCCAAAGATCTTTGCCTCTAGCCATTATGGGATAATCTGGGGTGGCTTCGTGTCCCCACCTCCCAGGACCTCCATCTCTCCCATGGGATAATACCACCACCGCCCGTGTCCCCACCTTCGGCAACCTGGATCGGATTACAGGCAGAGCCGAGAGTCGGCTTTGATACCATATGAAACAACCGGGTCAAATCCAGAAGTCCGGAACAAATCTGGGTCAAATCCCAAGTCCGAATCGAATCAAATCCATCAAAATAAGGCCTCAAACTACTGGCCCAATAGTATCTTCTTGGGTCATCTTAACCCACCACAGGCTCCCAAAAGGTCATGACTTGAAGGTACTATTGGTAGTTACTTAATTCCTCATATACAGACAAATTTTCCCCCTATCTTTCGATGTGGGACTGGGGTGTTACAATAGTGGTTAAAAAAAATGACGTGTACGTAGTTACCATAATTGATGAGGGTCATTGTCACCCATTGTCAACTCCACATAAGAGGCATCTTTTACGATCGCATCGTAATGTCTCATCTGCCCAAAAATATTTGAGTCAGCAACTTGCCATGGTCAATATACCACAATGCCAACAATTCAACTTTCTTGCGGTCTGCGAGAGATATTAAAATATTGGTTGCACGTACGAGATTTGTATAACTTTGAAAGAGACAATCGTAGTAATGAAAGTGAAGGGACAAGATGGTGATATGTTGAATGAGTACTTGAAGTTAGAACAACAAAAGAATCCTTCATTCACTTTTATAATCGACACAAACAATGAAAAAAGGATTACTCGTTGTTTTTGGGCCGATGCAACTTCTAGACGAGCTTATAGATTTTACGGCGATGTTGTCATTTTTGATACCACGTACAACACTAATCGTTACGGAATGATATTTGCACCACTACTGGGGGGTTAATAACCACGGTCAAACTAGTGTATTTGGTTGTGCTTTCTTAAGTGATGAGACCATAGACACTTTTGTTTGGCTATTCAAGTGTTTTTTGGAAGCAATGCCAGGTGATGCACCTAAGATGATTATCACCGATCAAGATTCGGCTATGACAAATGCCATTTCACAGATCATGCCGAATACATTTCATAGGTATTGTAGTTGGCACATTTTGACCAAATTTTCAGATAAGATTGACTCGGTAAAATACAATGCTTATTATAAAGAGTTTTCAGATTGCATTTGGAATTCAGAGACTGTGGAAAAGTTTGACTCCACTTGGGTGGAGCTGGTGGAGAAAAGTGGGTTGACTACTAATAAATGGCTATAATCAATGTATGACATCCGTTGTAGATGGGTACCCGCACATGTTAATAATTTTTTCTCAGCCGGCATGTCAAGTAGCCAACGAGCGGAGAGTTCTCATGCATTTTTTTAGAGATTTGTTTCTAAAGGAAATTCATTAGTGGATTTTATGATTCAATTTGGTCGGGGCCTTCAACATCAACGACATGTAGAATTGGAATTAGATAACAAAGATTTGATTGAGAGACCGAAAATGAAAATTACCAATCACTTCTTTAAGTCAAATGGTTGACATTTATACATACTCTATGTATTAGAAATTTGAAGATGAGATGTTTGAGACCTTGAATTATAAGTTTGAACTTATGAAGGAGGATGTCAACTACCATGTATACAAGATTTGGCGAAGGGATGTCACAAAATGTAATGTAAGAGAAATTCATTATGACAAATCTTGGGATTATGCAACATGCACTTGTAAAAAGTTTGAGAGTTTGGGAATCCTATGTCGGCATGTACTAGCTTACTTGAATAAGTTTCATGATCTTGACAAGTTCTTGAGCAAAATACATTTTAAATAGGTGGACAAAGACAGCAAAATCAAGTGGTGTAATTGATGATAATGGTGTGGCGATAAAAGATGACAAGTCATACCTTCTATTGCGGAGTCGTTTGATTCAACGTTCTTTAGATTTGATTGATAGTGCTCTCACAAATGAAGAAGCCACAAATGTATTAAATGAATGTTTAGATAATGGATATGAAAAGATCAAGCAAATTATACGTAAAAATGATTTTGAAAGAAACAAAGAAATGGAGTGTGGTGGAATTAGTGCATCCAAGTCGGTTAACATGACTTCTACCTATGAACTTACTCATGAAAATAGTTATATTGAGCTGAACCACGTGCGAGCAAAAGGGTGTGGCAAAAGGTTTAAGGGTGGAAAAGAAAGGGCTTTCGAAAAAGCAAAAAAAGTAACGAGTAGACGTTGTCATGCATATGGCCTAGTTGGTGTGACACACGATAAAAGAAATTGTCCGATGCTTAATAATCTGTAAGCAAATTTACTAATTTTGACTTTGTTATTTATTTAAAATTGATTTTGGAATTTGTTTAAATTTGACTTTGCTAATTGTTTAAATGTAGAACTGGAGAATCAAATGATGATGCTACTTAGGAGCCAAGTGTAGCTAATGATTATAGTGCTCCAACAGATATTTCTAAATTATGAGGTGATGATAATATTCATCCAAGTGTATTAAATTTACAGCAATATTCAGTGTTTTGGAGTTGTATAGCAATTTATAGCAATAGGCAGTGTTTTGGAGGTGATAAAATTTATAGCAATATGCAGTGTTTTGGAGGTGTATAGCAATTTATAGTAATATTCAGTGTTTTGGAGGTGTATTAAATTTATAGCAATGTATTAAGTGAATTTCTGTTTTATGCAGGTGTATGACACCTGGTCTCATGAAGTACTATGTGTCTTACTTTGTCAACTCTTGTGATAATTCTTTAAAAATCTTCTGGATGTAAAATTATTTTCTGTGGACAAAATAGGCTATAATGTCAATGGCTTCTTTTGTTCTCATTGTCAGCTTTTTAAGTGGTGATATGTAACACTAAATAGGTTATAATGTCATTTCAAAGCCTTCTACTGCCTTATGTTTGAGAGCAATTTGATTATAGGCTGTATGACAGTTGTATTTCTTGTTGTTTGTTATATGTAATCAAGCAGCCTTCTATATTTAAACTTGATATTTACCAATGTAAATTGATACATGAAGGCTTTTATTATTTTCTTGAGTACCTATCCTTATAATATTTAAACTTGTACCACTTAATTTCTTGTTGAAACATCTTAGCAAAACTCCAAAAAAATTCATTGGCAAGTGGATGGCGGGCGGTACTTAAGTATAGCAAGCCAGAATTGTCAACAAAGCCACTTCTGCTGTGTGGAGTCACACTAGTTGTGGAGGAGGATAGTAGGGAATATTTTTTATAGTTTATAGTTAGCAGTCTGATGAATTTCTTTGCACTGAGCCAGGTGTACAAGATAGTAAGAAAACAATTGTAGTATGTAATCATGGTGAATCAGTTTGAATCCAACCAGTTATGGATGATATTAGAGAAACAAATACTCATGGTAGAACTATGTCTTCTCCATGTTGGACAAAAATATTCCATTTGCCAATGAGTCCAATGGTGACACGAGTCTTTTATACAAAATGGAGTTACAGGGAGCTAAGGAGGGAAAAAAACAACTAACACTGAAGGAGGGAGCTACAGGAGCTACTTTTATGGATTGTACTCATGATGCAACCAAAGAAACAACTACAACAACTTGATAAATAACGTATTTCATATTTCATTGCCACCACACGATTACACAACCAAAAAAAACGAAAGCATACCATGATTATATGTCCTTCTTAGACAAGGTTACAATAAACTAACACTAAAGTTTAATCAACTAAAATGACAATTTTTACTCTATCTACAATAACATTATTAAAATCAATAACCAAGAACATACAAGTGCAATAATTAATTGTGTTCTTCCTTTGTTGCCTATTCCACGCATGTTCTCCATCTCTTGCTCCATTCCATTGATCTTTCGAATTAATCCAGGTATTATTTGCCTTGATCTGTCACACATTGGAGGATCATACCAACCAAAAAACTGACAGGCATTCCTCTGTAAACAAAGAAGTTTTCAATTTTATGTATAAGTAAATAGAATGAAAGAGATAATAGACAAAAATGGAACACTAACACACTTACTTTTCCATAATTCGAACATGATAAAAACCTTCTTCCTGGGTTAGTATCAGTCCATGATTTTTTAAGTTGAGCTGGCCTATCACAATCACATAGTGCATTCATGGCTGCAAATACAAAACATATTCAAGTAAGCCTTAGTCAAAGTATCAGTCCACTATAGTTGTTATCTATCAAGTTTTATTTACAAACTTACGATGAAAACATAAACAAATAGACAGCAGACGAAATACATTAATCAACTGCAAATGACTCAATGAATATGTGTGCCCCTGAAAACAATAATATCGCACCATCTAATGACTCAAAGAATATGTGTGCCCCTGCAAAGAACACCAACATAATACAGAACAACTACAGAATACAGAACAATAATACAAAACCCAACTCCATAATACAGAACAAAAAGCTATTATTTTGCAGATTATAGGGTTTGACCCTCATAAATTTTAAGACCTAAAAGCTATGATTTTGCACCAAAACACAAATTGGACCCTCTCTAAGCATGATTTTAACCCATAAAATAAGAAAATGATCACCCAAAGTTCTAATTTTGTTACCTTGCCACTGAATCGACGAGAAAGGGAGAAGGGGCCGTTGGATGCGAAGGCGTCGATTCCGTATGGAAGAGATAGAGAGAAGGCGGAGAAATATATCAGCGAGAGAGAGGAGAAAGAAGATTCTCTCGAGCTTCGAGGCGAGAAAACTCCGATTCTTGTTCGCGATTTGGGTTTCAGTCTTCGCGACGAGAAGGAGAGAGATGGAGAAGCGCGGCTCTTTTTTTTGGCTAAGTGTCTATGTGACGCCCCCAAAATTAGGTATACATCACCCATCTTGGGTCGTCAGATACATGGTACAAAATTCAAATACAACTAACTAATACAACTGTCGTGTACAATACGACAAAACATAGCTGTGAGTTTGAATATAATTATTGTCTACTAGAGATTATATAAACTCAAAAGGAGTCCTCATTACAATTATTAACACACTATTTCACAGAATAATGAGGACTACTAATGCTATCCTCTGGACCGTCACTCCGTTCCCCGACTAGTCTCTGCTATGTTCTCATTTCCTGAAGAGAACAGTGAAAGAAAGGTGAGCTCAACTAGCCCAAGAAGAAATATTATGACTAAGATAATGAGAATAAATTATCGTTAGCCTTCAACAGATGTTAAGCGATAAAATATAACAACATCAAGTTTAAGCTGCAACGGATCAAGCAATCCATTAAAAGAGTCAAGTAGAGAATAGAATCTACTATCTTTTATGATTTAAAAGTTTTTCATCACTTTTATATTTGAGAATCGACTTAATAAATAATCCACATCATCCACCACTACTACGGCGAGGATATTCATTAGGGTCACGACCACAAATTCAATGCACTACGGGCCAAGGATATTTGTGTATTCATCAATGGTCATGATCATGCCAACAACTGTCCATCAATGTACTACGGGCCAATGAGAACTTTTACCACATCATTTGTAATATTACTACGGTCATGATTACACCGAATAATCCACGGTCATAATTATACCAAGTCCATCTATGCATCTTCTGGCCACGAGATGACTTTCAACAAAATATAAACATGAGGATGATGACAATGATATAAGAATTCAATAAAACAAGTTCAAGAATTATTTTATCCGAGAATTATTAACGTCCAAATTGTCAACATGATCTTTGTTTTGTAGAGTAAAATTCAAGAATGATCGGAAGAATATTTTCATGAAAAGATCTTTGGATGAAGCGCAAATATCAAGGATATTCTACTAATTTCATGGAGTATAGAAGTCAAAACTTTAACCAACGGAGTATAATAAAGAATGGAATAACAAAAGAAATCACCATGCATGCGGTGCCGATGCAGACGAGTTATTCAACGGAAATGATAATAACGGAACCGGTCCGGTGTAAAACACACTGACGAGGATGTTCCAGCAGAATAATAATAAGATGGAACCGGTCGGTGTAAAACACACGAACGAGGATGTTCCAACGGAATAATAATAAAAGAGCGGAACCAGTCAGGTGTAAAAACCTGTGAGCGAGGATGTTCAATGAAGAATAATAGAAGAATATCACCAAGTATAGGGTGAGCCAGCGTTTACTGAGTTATTCCAATGAGAATAATAAGAAATGGAATAACAACAGATTCTCTTCATGAATAAGAAAGAATACACCCCTTCTAAAGTAAAAAAAGCTGAATATAAAAGTAGTTAAATAGCAGAATACTTTTCTTTATATCTCTATAGTCTCTCTCTATAGTTTCTCTCTACAGAGTTCAATTGAATTCGTAAGAAAATAATGAAGGAATGAGCTTCTATTTATAGGAAAATGGAATGCATAGTAACTAATCCATGAGCGGTCCAGATTGATTTACTTTAATCGGCGGTCCATATTTAAAGCAAAATCTTTTAAATAAAATATAATATATTCTATTTATAATCTAATAAAATGAATAACTTTATAAAAGATATTACTATGCAAACACTATGCGAGCCTTTATGCAAACACTATGCATAATAAAATATATTATATTCTAATTATTGTCTAATAAAGCAGAGATAGCTTTATAAAAGTATTACATTTTATATAAAAATTTTCTTATGCAAAACACTATGCAGAACCTTTATGCAACACTTATGCATAATAGAATATAATATATTCTATTTATAGAATAACTTTTATAAAAGTATTACATTTTTATATAAAAAGATTTTACGTATTATTACATTAATAATACCAACAAAAGCTGAGTGACTTATCACGTAAGCATCGATAATCAATCTGAGTGTCTACTCTTATGCAACCACAGCGTATTCATGTACTTTACTACAAGAGTAGTTCAGCGGTATTAATGGTAAAACTTTTGTAGTTATTTTCATAAAAAAAATTATTTTTGTCGTTTTTGTTGTGGGGTCCAATGATGATTGTGCCATAAATACGAATATTTCTGTTTAAAGCGAATATTCTGAAGCCAATCGAATTATATTATATGACAACTTGCATACTTTGCAAAATTTATAAATATTACCCACAACTATAACATTATATTAAATTCATTTCATAATATTCAAAAATGATAATTATAGAAAATTCATTTTTATTCAAAAAGTTGGGGTCTTACAGTCTAATTAGGAGAGAGAATGAAAAGGAGGGTATATATAGGTGAGTTGGGTGAGTTTTTAGTAGGGTGAGTCTAAGATCCTTACTATATATATATATATATATATATATATATATATATATATATATATATATATATATATATACTGCGGGAAAAATAAAATTGTGGGGAACTATTTGCGTAATAATAAAAAAAGAGGCATGTTAAACATATAATATTTATATATATTTTACCAAGAGTATTAGAATAAATTCTTATATGAAATTAATTTAATCAAGAAAATATATTATATCTATCGGAATATCGTAAGGAAGTAAATAAATTCTTAATTGAATTTATGATAATGAGATAAGGATTTTATATTATAATATCTTGGGTATGTAAATAATTATATTTACATAAGAAATTATGTGTAGCATATTTATTTTACAATTATAAAATAAATATGTAATGTAAGTGTGTTATGTTATGTTTTATATAATTTATATATCATAGATGGATTATATAAATTATATGATTTCATGAGGTAAAATAGTTTAAGGAGATTTATGTAGTAACTTATTTGATTAAATTAAGTTACTAAGATTGAATAATTAAATTACTTAACAAAATCAGTAAAAGAATAGTTGAATTAATTATTTAAAGTAAAAAACATGTGGACTAAAAACTCTAATTAAATATATATGGTTATGTAAACTAAATGTATTGGACCCATAATATTTTTATGGCCCAAACAAGTTATTAAGAGCCCAATCAATAAATCAAATGGCCCAATTTTTAGCCCAAAAGGTGAGGGACTTTTTGGTCATTTTATTAAGCAAATTTAATAAATTAATAAAATGTAAAATTGGGTAATTACTTGGTATAATCTACATGGCAAAGAGGGAGAATTGAGCATGTGTGATTAATTTTTTTTAGCCAAGTGTCCACTAAATCCTATCTCTAAATATTATGTTTGGATTCACAAGATATTGAGGAGATAGGAGAGATCTAGAGAAAGAAGATTTTGGATAGATTTAGAGGAGATAAGAGAGAGAGAGAGAGAGAGAGAGAGAGAGAGATGAGATGTTAGGAAAGATATGGGAGAGAGAGAGAGAGAGTGACGTATGGCTTGGTAGAGGAGGAAGAAAAGTCGCTCACAAATTCATATCTTCTTCATCTTTGATCATTCCACTACACCAAAAATGGTCTCTAGTGAAGGACAAATGTTTCACAAGACATACTATATCACTCACAAGTGATTTATTGTGAAGAAATATTTCTTTCACACGATTACTCGCATTAGACCTCCTCGCAATTGGGTATCCTTCACTAAGTAGTAACTAAATGTTTTTTTGTGAATGATATATTGTGAATAACTTTTTTCACAAATTGTATTTGGTAATAGAATATTGTTATTCAGTGAAAGATTGGTTTCCTTCACAAATAATATTTTAAGAAGAACTATTTGAAATTAGTGAATAACTTTATTCCCTCACAAATAATATATTATGAAGAACAAATTTATTTAACGACATAAAATTTTCCTTCACTAATTATAAATTGAGAATGTATCTTCAAATTAGTGAGGGAAATAATCCTTCATTGATGATAATTAACTAAAAAAGATTTTAATGAGAGAAAAAATTCTTCATTAATGTCAATTTCTCAAGTAAAATCATTCACAAATTATAAATTTATAAATAAAAAATTAATTGATAAATAATCAAAATTCATTGCAACTCACTAGCAAAATTTGCAAATCAACAATATATGCAAAAGGCTACAAAAAAAGGCAACAGCCAAAGTCTAAAAGAGCAAAGGGTCAAGTGCCAACAACGGATACATAATTACAGAATCTATGGATTTAGGATATGGCCCATTACTAGAGAAGGGTCACAACAAAAGCGAGATGGGAATAATATATACAAATTAGTGTCAAGCATATCATTCTAACAAACCAGAAGGAAACAACCACAAGCCTTCACCAAAAGAACATTGAATTGCACACTTTATCCTGCAACCGTCGCAACTGGGGGACGGGAACAGCCCCAGCAGATGTCAACCCACCATGACTTGAGGATGTTTCTGACATGTCCTCAAACTTCAAAAATTGGTCCATCTAAGTGGCTGCCAAGTGAGCATAGCAGATCGGAGCAACTGTACATTGAAAGTGAAAGAGATAAGATACCAAAATGAATAGAACAAAATATCAAAAACATTGCAATTAATAATTTTACAATCTTGTGAGAGATCGTGCAACTAAAATTTATAAGCAAGCATATGATTCGAAATTTCGATTTCGATAAAATATGAGTGAGACTCAGATTCGTTAATAATATGATCTAAATCTGAGCATTAAAAATAGTTTGAATAAAAATATGAGTAGAATCTGAGTAATGTTATACTCGACTCGTTTAAGATTTAAACTACTCGAATTTTTTATTGTGATTAGATACATACTCGGTTAATACATATTCGATTAGATGTTTGATACATTCTCTTATAATATATACAAATTTAAATCAAATTAGGATACTTGGTTATTATTTTGTTTTGTTTTTAATTTTAATTGTGATTTTATATTTTTAAAGTGTAATAATAAATATTTTTTTTCATTTTTAAGTAAAATAATAAATTATATTTATAATTATATTTATTATAAAACTAGTTATTATGTGGAGACTCGAATTCGAGCTTGAATTTGAAGCGAGTAGTTTGAATAAATATTCGAGCCGAGTTGGATCGAATTCGAGTAATAAATATTCGAGTCGAGTCGAATTTGAGTAAGATTTTTCAAATATAATTCAAATTCGAGCCGAATTCGAGTACGGATTTATCATTTCGAGTCGAATTCAAGTAGCTCTCTGTTCGCTCCGGTTCAACTTGTTTACACCCTTACTTGCAACCCAAAAAATAAATAAATTAGTTATCCAAGGAATTGTTTACCAAGGAACTGTTTACTTTAGGATTTTTATGATCACTCTACACCATCTACATAAGCAATGTGAAGCATCACTCTTGTCGAATAATGAATATGACCTACAGAAACTACAGTTGTGCTTCTCTGGTAACTACAGAAATAGTTATCTGGATGGTTAATAACTGTTTAAGCATGGCAAACGAATTAATCATGATGGTTTAATTTACTTTGAGAACACTTGCACGTAAGAAAGAGAATGGACAAGGTCCTGGAGATCATCTGTTGAGAAACCAACCTCGTCCAACATAAGGCATCCTTGACAACATATGCAACTTAGATAATTTGCTGGAGATCATCATGAAAGTAAGAAGGCATTAATTTGCTGGTAACAACGTGTGAGCTAAACCATGATAATAAATTCAACGCAATAGTAACTACTGAAACTTAATTCAACACCAGCAGGTCCAGCATGCAACCTACTGTACTGCACATGTACCTTCATCTGAATGAGTTCTTCAAGCTCTTTCTTTAAACTTAGATAAGTATTAGCTAAAGCAGGGTTCATGAAAAACTCCAAGTATCCTCCCAACATTTTCAAGTGTTCATCCTATCCAAAAGCAAGAACAAATAATAAGTCTGCGAAAATATAATAATAAAGGCCAGTAACAAGAAGTCTGGAAAAATTTAAGAGAGCAAGTAGTGAGAAACTTACTAGGCCCCCTCTGGATATGTTTCCCCCAAACAAGAGAACCACAGAATCAGATATAGCACTCGAATCCCTCAGAAACACCGAATTCACTTTCAAATTTTCATTAAAAATTAGCCATGGATATGGAATCTTAGGTTCCTGAGCATTCACAGAATTTTGGGCAGAGAAAAAAGGACGCAGTTCATATTAAAGATAAAAATATAATAAACAACCTTCACGCCTACTACACAATCAGAGAACCTTGTGAATAGCAACCAAAACATGAAGACATACCGAGTGCAAAACTACTAAACCATCCCCCATTATTTTCAGTGATATCGACTTGTCTTTGTTCTATCGTAAAAGAGACAATCTATTTATTACTCAAAACATTTTAATGCAGGTTGTAGTGGAAAGATTGGTGTTGTGCTACAATAGGTGTCCGTTGAAATTTAAAAATAAATGACATTAGGTTCCAATCCTTAAGAACCTCATTATACCTTCTCTTGTTTTTCTTTTCTATTTCACTAAGAAGTTTAATGTTAGGTCACCGAACAAACAGAACAATATAAGAGAAGACAAACATTGTTTAATAATTGTTTGGTTCTTAAAATGTAAACAATTAGCTGCGAGGTAAATAGAATATAACAAGTTTTAATTCCAATAACCAAATAAAATAGGAATTTAAAGAATAAGAAAAGTTAAAATAATTTTGCGACTCACCACAACAGATCATATTCCACGGAATAGACCTGCACAGTTAATAGCTCAGATGAGATCCTCATCATGGCTCCATGTGTTGCAACTTTTTACATTATCAACCAGACCAAATTTCAGATGAAAAAGTGTGCCCGGTCCATCCTCTGGGTCAAGCTATCAATCTGCGCTATATGAGTGGGCTCTTGGACACAAGCGATCCAGTCTATCATCATCACAGACCCATGAACCATATCCCTCATAAACTGAGTGGCACGGGTCTAAGCTCCACTGGTGCGAAAAGTCCACCAGCGATGGAAAACATCCTGAGTGTAAGGGCCCTCTGATAAAGTAAATCCATCCAAGCCCATCATGGGAAACTCATATGACTGTCTGAGATAAAGACCAATGTCGTCTAGCAGGAGGAAATAATGGAATTTGAATCTCCCCTATGATGCTCCTGATAGCACGCTCTTCCAAGTAGACTCCCAACCTCCATCGGTCAAGAGAGGAATCCGACGAGTGGAGAATACATACTCTACCCCAGTCGAAAAGCCACCCTCAAAGCCTACTATCAGATGGTCCTCGGAGTAGGGAACCCATGTGATGACATCAGTAGTCAACAACTCTAACTGCAACCGAGAGTGGGTAAACCCCTTTGCTACGGGAACCTCTCCAAGAGTGGAGTGATGTCATCGTCGTCCATGTGGATAAGTCTTCATACCTAATGTAGTAACTGGGCGAAGGCAAGGAAGCCTCTCATAGGTCCAAAACTAAAAATGTAAAGATTAAATGTCATTAGTTTTGAGAATTGATTTCCCGAATAGAGGAAATTGGGAGATAAAGAAAAGTTACTCACCATCAAAACTGGGTAAAAGCCTAGCCAAGCCTCTTTCACGCCCTCTGACCGCAAGCGCATCCCACGAAGAAAATAGGCAAAGGTGAATGAGCCCTAGTAAAAATCACGAATGCAATCCATATCACGCGTGGAGCTAACTAAAGCAAAAGAGACCGTCGAAGAGTTGTCCGCTAGGAAATAACCCCTGATGATGATCAAGAACAGCCGCCGAAGAATGCAATCTCTAACCCTCTGATCATCAGGTAGAGCGGACGGTCCGACCCTTGAGGGCTATGGCAGGAACTTCCAAAAGGGATTGAACTGCAGCTGGTGAAATGTCAGCCACTAAAGGCACGATTCCCCAGTAAACTCCAACCTCATGATGAACCACCAGTCCATCGATGTCATCATCACCTCACAGTCCAACAAAATGGAAAGACTAAGTCTGGTTGAACCAGCGCTCGGATAAAGCCCTCAAATAACCTCAGGGGCAACGACGGGGAGGAATGGAAAAGAAGGCCTCAAAACCCCAAGAATGAACAATGGCCTGGTACTCCGGATGAAGGGTCTTGTATAAGGAATGAATACTAAACCAGTTCCCCCTAGGTTGAGTAAAGCTTGGAACTTTCATTAAATTTTAAATCAAAATCAAAACCCTTGCCCCAAAAGTGTGAAAAGAAGAAAGCTAAAAATAGAAACGACTATTACCTCGTTCGTATGAAGGTAGATTGAGGGATGATGACTCAAATCATATGGAAGATCTGGAATCATCACATTATTAGCTGGAAGCTCCCGACGGGGAATCGACGAATATCTAGGTCCTCAATAGGAACATAATCCTCCACATCTACAGCCTCCGGCCTCTCAACCTGTATAGGACGAATATCGACTCGGTCGGCCGTGAAGTCGAAATTTGGCAAAATTTGAAACGAGGTTGAGAACATAAGCTCTCCTCCTCACATCTGCGAAGATCGTGCGAGAGCTACTCGGTCTATCTGAATCCATAACCTGAACAATGTTATAATTTATGCCCTAGAGGCCAATTATTTGATATAATTGCTTAACGTTTTGATATTATATTTGGTTGAATAAATGAATGATTTTATTATGGTTTTATTTACTGCGTTATATAAATGTTAACATAATAAAAATCCTTAGAATATTGATACATATTATATAGTTTCAAGTATGTGACTTGAACATGAGATTATATATTTACAATTAGTATCATTGTTCTTAAATGTCCCTAGTCGAGTATCATTGTTGATGGGACAACAATGATGCATTAAGACTAGTATGTGGATTGATTGATGACCAAATCTCATTGGTCATAAATATATGAGATATTAAGTCAATGCATAGGTACATGTTAGAGAGCGATATCTTTGGGCGGACCCACCATGAGAATTCTATGTGGAGCATTATGCGAAGTGTCATTAGCAATTCTCATAAGTGACAATGATGTAATGGTACTCGACACGAAATCACTATATTTCTACACGGGAATTTATGTACTTTGATATCATCAAATGTCACCTTTAATAGGGTGGACTATAAATGTGATTATTGGGTACATCATGAATCGTGTGAGTAATATGAGTGATCTAGATGGAATTTAACCCTCCTATGTATTAGGGGTGATATCCCTAGGCCTCTTGATTTAGTAAGACTATGAAATGCATGGCCATGCTCAAATAGTGATTTATTTCATATAGTCTACTCATTGATCAAGAAAAACTCAGATTAAATTATGAAGAGTATGACACATTCCATGACTCGAGTTTAATCTAGGATATTAAGGTTAAAAGGATTAAATTACATTGAAACATTGGTCACTAAAAGGTTGCATCGAATCATCGATCTTATTATTACTTGGGTAGCGATGATGCATTACTAGATGTCGCTCACTTTGTTTATAATTTTATAATATAATTTTAAAATTATTGCCAACGTAATAATAACCTATATAAAGTCACACATAGAAACGTAATTAAAAGAAAATTAATTTAAATTATAAAGATTTAAATATGTCAATATGATTGATAGTATTTAAATTACAATTTAAATTAATAGGATAATTATATATAGGTATATTAATTAAGTAAGACTTAATTAAGATATATATATAAATTCGGATTTTATTAAATTAGGTTTTGAATAATTCCTTTTAATCGCTATATATATGATATGTAGCAACCATTTTAGGGATTATTCATTAACTAAAACCCCTAATCGCTCTTAGAGAGACTAGAGAAAGCGATTTGAAAATCCTCATCCTTGGTGGCTAGTACCACTTTTCCTTTTTCTGCGCAGATCGTAGGACGATTAGTGTGGGCGTTCGTGTGAATACCGTAGAGACTTGATCCATTTGAATTGCGTTGGAGATTTGACCGCATCGATTCTAGCTTTAACAATCGGTATAATTTCTAACCTCTCGAATTAATTGAATTTTCGCATGGATCTGTTTTAGGGTTTCTGAATTGCCTTTAATTGGTTTATTTCCGCTGCGTTTCTATGTCGAAACCCAACAGACAAAACCTCCAAATCACCTCAGAAATGGTTGGGTAAGTTTTAATCTTAAAGCGTATTAAATTCAAATCATTGCTTCATGCATAGTCTAAGTCATAATACATGCATTAATTTAACATACATCCCTAGTAGAGTTAAAATTTATGATCATTAAATGTCCATACTCGTGAAATTATTTTGCCAGAGTCTCCTTTGTAAAATGGACTGTCCACATGCACGTAGGCATGACTAGGTGGCCATTCAGTAGCACACCAATCCAACATCAAGATATAAATATTAAACATTAAAATTAAGTCATAATGGTAGCTAAATTACAATATGCATTTTTTGAAAAATCCGTGCTAATTTGTCCTCAAATAAGATGAACAAACTAGAAAAAAATGGATGCCAAATTACTGTCTCAGAAATCAGTTTTTTTCACATCAACATGTTCATCATGGTAAAATATAAGCATTTACTAAGTCTGATCGTTTTTATCAAGTCATATAAGCATGCATATTCACTATATTATGTTTAGAAGCATTCTATATGAAATCTAACGTTTTAACGGTAAAAACTTAAAAAGAAAACATGTAAACGTTACCAGCGTAGTGCAGAACGTTTGTACGGTGATGGATTTTGCAGAAAGCAGCCCGAACTCAGTAGATCTAAAGAATTTTTTTTGGATTTTCTATGTAGTTCAACTTGAAAATGACTTATGAAAGGAACGCGGGGAGTAAATAAACTCGATGGGAGCCGCGGGTCAACCCGCCGCAGCCGTGGGTGTACATGTGGCCACTCAGGGTGATCTCCACACTCTCCGACTCGATCAAATTTGAGTTATAACGAAGTTCCCAAAAGCTGAAAAGTCAAATCAGGAAAAAAGGTTCTACGCGATTGAGTGGATAAAGCCTGAAACCCAGAAATAGGGTGTCAAACTGTGGAAATCTGGAAATTCAGTGTAAACCGTTGGCGACAACTCCAGCGTAGCATCAGGAAGGATCTGGTGATGTAATCCGTTGAAAAATACTTTTAACAAATTTTAGAATGATTGACAGTGTAAACCGTTAGCGACAACTCCAACGTAGCATCGGGAAGGGTCCGGTGATGTAAGCCGTTGAGAATTGCTTCAATGAAGGTCAGGGTATCTGATATTGCAAACTGTTGGTGACAACTCCAGTGTAGCATCGGGAAAAATTAGATGATGAAAATTGTGGAAAACTATCTTCCTCGGGGAGGATCGATGATGGAATCTGTTATATAAATCCCCATCCAAGGTACCATGAAGGTTCGGTGATTTTCAGACCGTTGTAAACTATTGTTCAAGTAGGCACCAAGGAAATTCACTGATGGTCAACCTTCATAAACTACCGTTCGAGTAGGTATTGTGAGGATGTTGTGGAAGCAAGCAATAAAATCTCTATCTCCAGCAGAACTATCAGCATCAACCTGATAGAAAGTCCAGGCAGTGGTGGCAATCCTAGTGTAACGGTAGGAAAATACTAATGATGACTACCAAGGCGAGCTATCATCAGGATAAACATCAATAATCTCCAGTGAGTCACTCGCAAAAAGAGAGGAACATCCTTGGTGGAGGTAAAGTCAGAAAGCGTATCTGAAGACAAAGGACGTTAGTGACAAATCCCGACGACGGATTCAGAAAGGTCAAATGGTATCATCCATAGGAAAATCTCCCCATCAGGGATTCTGAGAACATCTCTAGTTCTCGACAACATGACGTCAAAGCAGTCTCAATAGCACTGACAGACATTTTAAACCATTGGATTCAACCCAATATAGCATCGGGAAAGATCTGATGATGAAAGCTTTGTAAACTACCGTTTGAGTAGACATCAAGGCAGTTTAGTGGAGACCATCATTGACAACTTCATCCCCGGTATAAGTGATGGGAGCAGTCAGTGATAGAATATCGTTGGAAGTAATTCTAAACAAAAACGGTCAGAGTACATAACATCATATTATGCTGCATTGCATGATATCATTTAATCTTCTCATGTTTCAAGTGTCTAGTAATTTTTATATTGTTCATTCCATTACATTGCATAAACATGATAAAGAGGGGCATCTGTAGACACTCTAAAATTTTGTATTCCTGTTACTAACCATGGAGGAGGGCAGAATCGTCTTTTATCTTTCAGAGACAACCGTGGAAGTCAAAATCATCAAAACAGAACCCCAGTGACAACCCCGGGAGATCAAGTCAAACCCCGGTGACAACCTCGGGAGATCAATTCAAACCCGGTGACAACCCCGGGAGCTTAAGTCAAACTCCGGTGACAACCTCGGGAGATCAAGACAAACCCTAGTAACAACCTCGGGAGATTAAGCTAAAACCCGATGACAACCCCAAGAAACAACAAACCAACCTCACAGACAACCCTGAGGATTGATAAAAGTCAACAACAATCCAATCTCAAAGACAACCATGAGAAAAAATAGCTACAACTGCAACAAACACGGAGACAACCAGGAGGGGAAAATAGTATTTTTTTTTAACCTCAACATCAGATCAAGTCAAATCACTGCCATGAAGGTCATGTAGAACCATAATGTCAATCCCGAGTGAAAACAACACAAGACAGCTCAATGAACGGAGTGCAAAAACTCGAAGATCTGGTCATGAACCCATCTTTTCGGATTTGAAAAAGGTCAAATCCCATGTCGTTGTGTAGATCTTAGAAAGGGCTTTCCGGAAGGGTATAGCACGCCTCCATCGGACTCTTGGATTGAAAGTTATGAAGGTTCGAGTAAAGTGTGCATTGGTTTGAGTTCATGTACTTCGAGACAACGGGACCCACGGGGTAAGGCCCACCCGGATCAACCGCAGGTAGACCCATGACTATTTTGGTTTATAAATAGACCCCTCCATCAGCCATAAAAAGAGAAAAAAAGAAAAGAAAAAGAAAGGAAATTTAGCCCTTAACCCCTTCTACAGTGTTCTAAACTTCGATATTTTTCTTTGCAAACACTTGTATACATATATATTACAACATATCAAGTTTTAACAGGTCGAAACTGAGTTTTCAAGCTTCAAAAGCATTTTAAAGCCTTCCTCGCTACACACTGTAAAATCTTTTCCGATTCGAAGCTTTTATCTGCTTTAATATATATATATATATATATTAATTATTTACTGTGATTAAATATCAGTTTTTTTACTGTTCATTCAATGTAAAGTAGTAATATTTAAATTCGTGAACTAGATTTTGCTAACCATATCTAACTTTTAATCGGTTCAAAAATTGTAAAACTGGAACCGTTGAGCTAGAATGGCTAAGATTTATTTAAATATAGTTTTCTTTCTAGTTTTATAAATATTAAGCGACTGCGCGACCCTAGATCTGTATCAAGAGGAAGCTGGATGCTTTGGCTACGAGCATGCAAGGATTTAACTGATGAATCCTTTGTTTTGCGACGTTTAGATTAAATATCTATTTTACTTCAGTATATTTATAATGCAGGCTATTCATATGATATTATGTGAGCCTAGGAGCCACGGGATCTAAGATCCAGCTGACGGATCTAGATCTGGTTCCCGTGATGGACCCTTTTCAGTTGTACAGCTAGCTTACAAATCATATGTGTGGTGCTCGAAAATACTTTGATGGCTTTTATGCCCATAAGGAGCCCGCCACTTATATGTATATTATTTTATCGAAGATACTTCGCATCTCGAGAATAAAATCAAAATAAGCCGAATATGGAATAAAATGGAAGTATTAAATGCCTCGATTACTATGTGAACATAACGGTTTGAAAACCTGTTTTCAAAACATCATTTCTGTATATTTTGCTTAAAATTGAAATTTTATACAAATTAAACCATTTGTATATAGGTGCAAAAGAGGCATATCACTACTTCCAAATAAAGCACTTAGGCCCAATTAACTGAAACACACACATTTAAAATAAATTAAGGAATTGAAAAGACGCAGTAACCGTGTTTTCACGGAAGTCAGGGGGTGTCTAACACCTTCCCCCCGCTTAAGCAAGCCCTCGAACTCTATGAATCTTGATTTCCAAGGTCTGTTAAACATAGTCCAATAATTAGGCCTATTTACAAAAAAATGGAAATTGCAGATGACAGCAGATTTTCGATTGCTAAAGGTGCCAAATTTCGTTCTGCTAAGAGTTTTGCAACGACTTTCTTTGTCGTTCTGCGTCTTTTCGTTCAAGTAATAGCGTTGCTAATTGTTCCGCAACGAACGTATTTTTTTCGTTGCCAAAAGTAATACATTTTGCAACGAAATTTGGCTTTCGTACAGAGACATTGATCCTTTAGCAACAAAATGTATTGTTGCAGAATAATTAAATTTTCGTTACTAAAAACCCCATTTCGTTGCAAAAGCCTGCTAATTGGCAACGAAATGAACTTTTTTCTTTTGCAATGACCATGCATTTTCGTTGCAATTGACACCATTTTGCAACGACATTTTTCGTTTCAGTAAATTATGAAAATTGTTGCCTAAGCTTGCTTTCGTTTATGAATGTAAACTTTTTAACAACAATTTTCGTTCTTTGATTATATTATTTAGCGACGACATTATAATTTAATCAAGAACGAAAATGTTTGTTCTTTGGTTATTTTTCAATAGCAACGAAAGTAAATCGATTAACAACGATATTATATGTTATCGTTTCTTTTATAATGCAACAAAAGTTGATATGATTTGCAACGATAAAAATGTTGCCTTTTTATTTTAGTATTAGCAACAATATCCTCTCCGTTCTTATTAGGTTAATTTTTCGTTGCAAAATATTATATTTTTAATGCCATTAGCAACGAAAATTTGTTGTTAAATGTATAAAAATATGTTGCTATATTAAAACTTGTTCAATACTTTGGTAACGAATTATATTATTGCCAAATCAAAATTTAACATTCTTTTTGTGTACCTGACTGGCTCAATGTCTCCATAGCAAATAATGACAACAATACAAAAAACTAAAATATTATTAACTTAACAAAATTATCCACTACATAATCATTCATTATCTTTACAATTAATCATCTAAAGCTACCACAGTTCTTCAATCAAAGTATATATCTACATATATAGAGAGAATACACTTCATAAATTCGTCCCTTGTCTTTCGTAAACGTAGCACAAAAATTTGATCCCCAGTATTGTAAGGCAGGTTGTAGAAGCAGTCTTCCTGCATATATTTAAAAATAATAGCAAGTCAAGAAAATGAAGTAAATAGGTCACCAGAGGCACTTAGTGCCAAAATCAATACACAAAGACAACAATGTTGTGTTATTTTCTTACTAATCAAGGGACATGGAATAAGGTAATACCCTTTTTATTGACTACCAAATTAATATCTAAATCAAATATCCTGAAAAAGACAAGCATGTGCTTCGTGAACCTCCTCCTGGTGGGTATACATTTACACACGGATCAAGATAATAATTGGTGCTCATAAATAATGTTATAAGTGAACAAACATTTGCAGGCTTATAATGATGACAGTACAACTTGATAAATATGTTCGTGCGTGTAGCAAAAGTCAGAAACATACTTGATGATTCTGCTGGAAAGAAAATTGCTGATTGCGATAAAGTTAGAAACATACTTAATTTTGGGAAGTTTGATTCCTAAAACTTTTAATAACTTAACAAGTCAACAATAAAAAATTAAGTTTCCAATTTATAAGTGGACAAAACCTCTCTTTTGATTATTTGTACCTACATGTACTCCTGAACTTTTAAATTACGATAGAATAGAAGAATACTTGAGAAACACATTTAAATAGGCAAATATTACCACTTTACCTGTACCAGCACCAAGCTCTACAGTAACAATTCCATCAAAATCTGATGATGTAAACATTTTATGCAACACAAAATCAGCTAGTACCAGTTCTGCTCTCCACACCTGATAAGGGAATAAGATTTAGGACAAAAACAACCAATATAACAGTTGCTGAGTTAGATACAGATGACGTGATGGATTTTGAGATAATAAATTGCAAAAATAGGATTCAATGAAGCAAACCCCGAGTAGAGAAACTTTTAGGTTCTGAAAGCATCAAATAAAAACAAATTACTTTGCAAAAAAAATATCACTTGTAAACCAACACATGGAATGGATGAAGTGATAGTATGCTGAATAGTCATGGAAAAATTGTACTCGGTGTCTTCTGCACGTAGAGAATATGGTTCATTAGAGTGTTTTATGAGAAGAACAAATATGCATAATGCATACAATATAAAAAGTATTATAACTTCAAATGAAGTGGATTGAGATTTGATTAAAAAAATCTCCTTGATAAGTTCAAAGTCCCATACATAAAAAATTAAACCCCTGTACCCAGTACCTGAATATAGGAATGAAACAGTTTACCTGCAACAAAGCAACTTCGGGAAACCCAAAACTGAACTTGAAGAAGCACCAAATCTATTTACCCTCATCAGTACTCAACTAATTACTCCTGCCAAACACATACCCAAAAATTTAGCTGAGGGAAAGCTCAGATGCGATTGTGTTTATCTCTTCACAATGAAGAATAAGAAAAGATAAAACTGGTGAACTTAAATTAAGAGATAGATTAATTAATGACAAACAAAAATATAGCTATTAGTAAATACCTCAATTGATTCATAGAACCAAAAATCGTCGTCATATGCTATGCTGACGGTACCCCACCGTAGCCGATAGTGTCGCGGTCATATATGTGTTAGTGATGTACATGTGTTAGTGAATATATGTGTTAGTGATATACAAAGGGGTTTGAAACTGCATACCTCAAACATTTCTATGAAAAATATTCGATCATAGGATGCTTCCATATCAAACGTGCTAATATCTGTAACAATGACCTCCACATTTTGGAGCTGAAGAACCTTATTGAGAAAAAAAGAGGAAATTCTTGAGGTCCTCTAATATACCAGTGCTTTTTCGCAACAAAACATTACCTCTACAGATAAAAGCAAAGAGATGCACCAAAACATGTACAGTTTCAGGAAAAGTTGCGAGAGATCATGTCTGAATGTTCACTCTACTACATAAGGTAATTATCAAGTCACATACCGGCATTGTTCCTCAATAAATGTTTTCTGGGTCGTTGAATTGCAAATCCCAGTTATCTTGCATTTGTTATACTTCTGTGCTATATATGTATATGGATAAAGATCCCCAGCCACATCCAACATCAAGAACAGTATGACCATCTTCTAATTGTGATCTATAACAGTACATTTCCAACATTGCTTTCTCAATGTCATCTAAGGTGCTCGACTTATCAGGGAAGTAGCAACAACTGCATAATTCACGTACAAAACTAAGTATTAATGCTAGAGATCAACAAATTTTGATACTCAATTGTACAAACATTCCATGTCACTCTTTGCTTCTAGTATTTAGTTTTACTGAAGTCATCCTTGACATTCTGTTTTTACTCCTTAAAACTAACAATAATATGATAGCCACTCAATTCATTTAAATAAGTCTTAAACCCCAATACGTTGTTATTGGTTTTTCTTTTTTCAAGATCAGTTTGATAATGTAATAATTAAATATAAAATCACTGTGTTAGTCCCCAGACAAATTTCTTCAATTCTCTGTTTGAGCTCCTATGGCAGGCACTTTAGTTTGCGTCCAATTGCAGGTGCACGTTTCTCACCATGTCATGTTATAATATTATAGAATTCATTTACCTGTATTTGAGATTCTTCCCAAGCACAAGCTTGAAGAAAGAGGTTGGCAACTCATAATGTTGATATTTTGGCTCCTTAGTCTTGATGGCTATAGACATTTCTATCAGATCTGCAAGAGAGAACCAATTAATCCACACACATCTAGACAAATAAAGCATATATACACATGTTGTTTTGTAATCTCCTGATTAACTCTCTCTAACCATTTCCCAGCATCTGGCAGCCGAAATGTGAACGAATACTTCACGTAAAAAAATTCTCCACAAAAACCTTAAGTTGTCAAAAGAATGAACAATAATATCAGCTGTAAGAGTGAAGGAGCTAAATGAAATGAAAACATCAAGCTATGTGCATCTCACAACAAAAAAATTCTTTCGGTTTAAAGTTTCTCTAAACCCATACATTCACTACATAGTGGAGCCACATTGTCACACATTTGACATTACCACAATGCTAGAAATTGTGTTAATGGATAAATGTTTGCTCAAGTACCCCCACCAACTACTGGCTCCATGCGAGTCCAAATCAATTGAAGAAAAAGAACAACCTAAATATGACGAATAAAAAAATTGTTGAAGAAACCATTTTATTTTGCCCATAATTTAAACTTTGGTGACCTACCTCATGTCCAGGTTTTTTATGGTCTAGACAAGTCAAATTCTATAAGCTAGATAGTAAACAATTTTGTGCTCATTTATGTATATGCAGTAAAAAATAATGTTCCTGGTACCACAATACGTAAAACTAAAAACAAATAAAAATAGTTTGCAATATATTTTATTATCTGTTTTAACCACCTAGCATATAAGCTGCTTGCAATTTATCGGTACACAAACTAATATTTAGTTAAAAGGGAAGCCATTCCCTAAACAGGCGCATTGACATTTGATAGGATCAAGTACCAAGTACATCTAACAATAACAATAATAATAACAATGTTTGTAAGATCAAAAATTAAGTTTAGCAATTGAAAGATCCAGTTACCATAGACAAAGGTCGATCCTATCCAGTTACCATAAAAAGCATATGTAAAACAATAGAAAGGGCCTGTCTTTCCTGAGAATCAATCCTCTTTATACGTCGGCTGTGATTTCTGATACCAATATTACAAATATAGTACCAAGGGGGACAACTTCCCCAATCACAACAGTTCTCATTTTATGCCACCAATAAATTCCTCATCACATATATGATTTTCATTCTGCAAATTGCTGAAACACACATCCAAACTTCCCAGAGAATAGTAGTTTTTTAAGTGCTATATGTTTGTTGTAGTGCTTCAATTAACTAGAAAATGCATAATGGTACAAATGAAATTTACTGATAAATGAATACAAAGTCACATACATAAGGTATAAATTTTAAGAAACGTTTAGGCATATTGGAACTTTTTGTGGATCCATCAAAGTACAAACACAATCCTAAAACATCCAAACCAGGAAAATGCTACATGAAAGTAAAATCTGAATAACCTGGGGTCAACGAAGAATATAATCCAAGGTTTTTTTACATCAATTTGTTTGTACAATTATTTTCAGTTTAACTTCTATCAAAACAACTGTATAGTATTATTAAATTAACCATAAAACCCTATCAATTTATTAACTAACAAGACAAGACGACTTAATTGGGCCGACGAATCCAAAAAAACAAACAGAATAGAGAGAAAATAAATTCAATGAAAAATTGAAGCTCTTGGAAAACATAAAATTGACAAAAGGGGCAAATTTAATTCTTTGACGAACAAAAAAAAATTCAGAATGAAAAGAAACACTGCATTAATTCTTTGCAGGTTCAGAGCAAAGCAACCCTTTTTTGCTTCCAATATGTAAATAGATATAACTAATATTTGATTTCAAATGTATCGGGGGAGAGAGAACCTACAAACACCATCGAGGAGTTCTTGAGGAGGGAGCTAATCGTTCTTCAATGGAGCGCATGGAAGATGGTTAGAGCCCTCTGTTCACCGTTCAATTCTAGGGCTTGAAGCTGTAGCCAAAGAGGGGAAAGAATGAGCTAAGCTAAGATACAGATTTCGGTAGAAGACCTCGGGAGAATTTTCAATCGCCTACAAAAATAAATACAAAACAATAAAATAATTGCGCCCAATAAAACCCACAAATTATAGTACTAAAATAAAATTACTTCTAACAAAATAGTGACTAGTTATCTCTCTCTTGTAAAAAAAACACCCTTTTTATTAATGGCATATTGTGAAGAAAAAATATTTCATTAATACTAAATTTATCTTCACAAATTTTAATAAAAAAGCATTAGATATTATTTACTATTTCAATTTTGCGAAAGAAAAAATTATTTGGAAAGGATATTTTTTTATAATAATAACTTTTCGTTACTAATTTTTTTCTCTCAATATTATCTCCCTAAATTGTTTTAATATGAAAGAATTAATTTCTTCGCAAATTTTCCTTCACAATAACCTTACTGAATTTTGCAAAGGAAAAAATATAATTTGTGAAGGACATTTCTTTTACTAATAACTATATTGTCACTACAATTTTTTCCTTCACTGCAAATTCGCTAGAAAACTACTCATGTGAGGGAACGAATTCCTTCACAAAATTTCCTTCACTACATCCCAAATTTCTTGTAGTGGTTGGAATCTCTTTTTTTTTTTTTTAATTTATTTGATCTCTTGTTCTTAATTACAAACATCAATATTTTTTTATGTTTATTCTTTGTCATCGGCGTTGGAAATGAAAGAGTATATAAGACTTCAGCTATAAAAAATAAAAATAAAAAATCTAACGTCAATTAAAGTGATGTTGCATCTTAATCTTCTTTTATATAAATTTATTTTTTTTAAAAAAATAAATAAAATAGGGATAAAATTGATATTACATTAATATGGGTCAAACTAACTTATTAGGAATGACTTATAAGTCATTTTAAATAACTTTATTGTGTTTTAGTTCATAAAACATAATAAATTTTTCTTCATCTTTTATGTTTTCTCTTAGAACTGATAGTATTATAATTTAATTTTCTAATATATTTGGAAAAAAGGTAAAAGGAGAACTAAGAATAGTTAGGGGTATATTATTACTATTCTTCTTTTTATGTTTTATTTTTGGACTTAAAAATATGTTCATGATTTAAGTTCAAAACCTAGTTGTGATATTTTTGTTTCTCTATGAATATTAGGACTGAGCAAAATACGGATAAAACCGAATAACCGAACTATTTTAACCGAATTTTTTCAGTTATTCGGTTAATTTTAGTAATTCGGTTATATCCGAATTTATTTTCGGTTTTCGGTTTCGGGTTTAATTTTTGTTTTTTTGTTATTCGGTTAACCGAATAACCGAAATAAAAAAGGGACTTAAAAATTATAAGTTAATAGTCAGTAAACTCATACTTCTCATTCATAGTCCATAGATCTCAAAAATTCTAAATCTCTCATCTCTCGAAGACTCATCTCATCTCTCACCTCTCGCCCCAAATCGATATCTCTGCTCTCTGCTCTCTGCTCTCATCTCTCGGGCCTAGCACCGGATAGAGATCTTAGATCTTTATTCTTTCATCTCTCACCCCGCCTTACGACCCTCGTATCTCTCACTCTCTGCCCTATTGCATTTGCCCTAACCCAAAAACCAGCCAAAGGCCACAACTTCACTCGCATCACAGATCTCAGTTTCTTCACATCTTCACTCACATCACAGATCTCAATTTATAATATTAGGTTGATTACTAATTTTATGTTTCTTCATTTCAAGTGTACGAAGCAGCTCAGTCCTCGGCTGCAACATTTAAGAAGTAGAGGATGGGTGGGCCCAGATTTCAAAAGGCCTCTGTTCTTGGGAGGAAAAGAAAACCGATTGAGTAGCTGCTACCTATAATTGTTTGGTGCATCTAATGCACAGGTCATCATAATACACATTAACTGGAATGTTGTTGTTATGTGAGATATCTATCCAAGACCGTAAACTTCATGCAGGAGATTAAGTACTACTTTGAATTTGGTGAAAACTTCGTAGCAGAGTGCTCGGAAATGGAAATACTTATCTTTATGCTTCTGGCTTCTGCTGTTCTGTTGTTAAATTCGGTTATTATCCAAATAATCGAATATCTAATTCGGTTATTCGGTTATTTGGTTATTCAGTTTCGGTTAGTAGTTCGGATACCTAAAACAGTTGAATTTTGGTTTTCGGTTATAACCGAACAGCTAATTCGGTTCGGGTAAAACCGAATGCTCACCCTTGATGAATATGTATATATATATATATATATATATATATATTTATAAATTTATCTCTAAATATTCATATAAATATTTATAAACAAATATTCATATAAATATATCTTTAAATTTTATAAATTTATAAATATTTCATCTAAAATTTACTTTAATATTGAGATTTGTTTAGTTAACTAATAAATTAGAATGACTCAGTGGTAGCTTAATGGCCCAATAACCCATAGGTCTTAGGTTTGAAACCTATCTGTGATATTTTTGCTTCTTATGTTATATTTTTTTTGTATTAGATAAATTCTATTACCATCTATATATATACTCATCTTAAATCTCCACATTAAACTAAATATATATAAAGTAACTATGAATATTTATATAACCTAACTATGAATATTTTAATATATATATATATATATAAATTTATTTCTAAATATTCATATAAATATTTATAAACAAATATTCATATAAATTTATCTTTAAAATTTATAAACAAATATTTATTTGAAAAGAATACGTATGTATATATATATATACACACATACGTACATATCATATGTGGACGGGCTGACGTGACGAATATTGAACTTTATCCCAAAAAAATATGTTGATGCACAAATTCGAACTCAAGACCTCCAATTTGGAATATTGATCCAATTACCACCCAAGCATATGGGCATAATTGTGTACTATTATTATTATTATTATTATTATTATTACTGTTATTTTTATTATTATTAGTACTATTGTGACGCCCCCAAAATTAGGTATACATCACCCATCTTGGGTCTAAGATACATGGGTACGTAATTCAAATACAACTTATCTAATACAATCGCCGTGTACAATACGACAAAACATAACCGTGAGTTTGAATACAAATATTGTCTACTAGAGATTATACAAACTCAAAAGGAGTCCTCATTACAATTATTATCACACTATTTCCCAGAATAGTGAGGACTACTAATGCTATCCTCTGGACCATCACTCGGTTCCCCGACTCGTCCCAGCTATATTCTCATTCCCTGAAGAGAACAGTGAAAGAAAGGGTGAGCTCAACTAGCCCAGTAAGAAATATTGTGACTAAGATAATGCAGAATAAATTATCATTAGTTTCCAACAATGTTAAACTGATAAAATATAATAGACATCGGTTTAAGCGCAATGAACAAGCAATCCATTAAAAGAGTCAAGTGGAAAATAAAATCTACTATCTTTTATGATTAAAAAGGTTTTTCATCTTTCATTATCGCCGAGACTCAAATTTTAATAAATATTCCACATCATCGAATCACCCCTGCACTACGGCCAAGGATATTCTTTAGTATCACGACCACAATTATCGATGCACTATGGGCCAAGAATATTTGTGTATTCATTAATGGTCATGATCATGCCAACAACTATCCATCAATGCACTACGGGCCAATGAGGATTTTTTTCCACATCATTTGAATATTACGGTCATGATTACACCGAATAATCCCTGGTCATAATCATACCAAGTCCATCTATGCACTACAGCCATGATGACTTTCAACATAATATAAACATGAGGATGATGACAATGATATAAGAATTCAATAAAACAAGTTCAAGAATTAATTTGTCCAAGAACTACTAATGTCCCAATTGTCAACATGATACTGCTTTGTAGAGTAAAATTCAAGAATGATCGGAAGAATATTTCCATAAAAGATATCTTTGGATGAAGTGCAAATATCAAGGATATTCTACTAATTTCATGGAGTATGAAGTCAAAACTTTAACCAACCGAGTATAATAAAGAATGGAATAACAAAAGAAATCATCATGCATGCGGTACTTCAGATGTAGACAAAGTTATTCCAATGTATACTAAATAACGGAACCGTGTCAAAGTAAATTCGCACCAAGCGAGGATGTTCCAACAGAATAATAAAGAATGGAATAACAATGAAATCACCATACATGCGGTACTTGCATGACAAAGTTATTCCAATGTAATACTAATAAGGCGAATCGTGTCAAGCGTGAAACGCATGCATAAGGATATTCCAATGTAATAATAAAAAGCGGAATAGTCCGGAAGAGAAACGCATGCATGGATATTCCACGTAAAAGTAAAGACGGAATAATAGAAGAATGTCACCAAGTATAGGGTAGACCGCGTATAAAGGTTATTCCAATGAGAATAATAAGCAATGGAATAACAATAGTTCTCTTCATGAATAAGAAAGAATAACACCCTTCACCGTGATAAAGAAGAACTAATTAAAGAAGTAGTGAAGTAGTAGAATACTTTTTTTCTTTCTCTCTATAGTTTTCTCTCAGAGTTTTAATGAATTCGTAAGAAATAATGAAGGAATGAGCTTTATTTATAGAAGAATGGAATGCATAGTAACTAACCCATGAACGATCCAAATTGATTTACTTTAATCGGACGGTCCATAATTAAAGCAAAATCTTTTATATAAAATATAATATATATTATATATATATAATATATATTCCATATTATATATATATAGAATGATAATTTGAATGGATTGAAATTATATAAGCAACCCACGGATGTAATCGTTTCTTAATTCACGGAGAAAAACTTTGAGACTTACAGATGCTTAAATTCAAACCATCATCCAATAAAAATAAAGCAACAAAAATAAAATATACTATATATATATATAAAACACATCTTTGTATACATATATTATATACACCACTTGGATTTTTTTTTTCCCCGTATTCCACATCAACTCCCCACCTTCTTACCACTTTTCAAACATATAATATATATATATATATATATATATATATATATATATATATATATATACTAATACTAATCAATCCACCAATTCCACTTTTCCACCAAAAATCTACTTTTCCACCATTTTCCACTCACACACACACATAATATATATATATATATATATATATATATATATATATATATATATATATATATATATTCTATCCACCACACACATTACAAACTTATATATATAAATACCCTCAATATTTTAACAACATTTATCATCATTATTATAATTCACAATATTAATCGACTGTGTCGTTGCCAAGAAAGAGGGGCTTTCAATAAGGATTTCTCCTATCACGCCAAGCAATTAGGTGACCAAACCTCTCCTCGATGTAACTTCTAGACATCGTTAATATTGCAAACAATAATATTAATAACTTTGTCGTCTCAATTATTGATTTTAACAATATATAAAATACCGACAATAATTGAATCAAATAACGTGAGATACTATGCAACAATTACTATAGCAATAATTGAACAAGACTGAATGACTTCTCACGTAAGCATCAATAATCAATATCGTGTGCTACTATGCAACCACGCGTATTACTGTACTTTTACTACCGAGTAGTTCAATAGTATCAACGGTAAAACTTCCGTCGTTATTTTTATAAAAATACTTTTGTCGTTTTCTCAATCTGACAATAATTCTATTGTGGGGTCCACCAATGATTGCGCCGTTGTACGAATATTCCCTGCTAAAATGAATATTCCCCGACCAATCGAATATAATATAACAACTTGCATACTTTGAAAAATTTATAAATACTACCCACAACTATAACATTATATTAAATTTATTCTATAATATTCAAAAATGATAAATATAGAAAAATTCATCTTTATTCAAAAAGTTGGGGTCTTACAACCTCCCCTTCTTAAGAAATTTCGCCCTCGAAATTAGGGTACGTACCTGGTATGTCGAAGAGGTAAGGATACCTTGATTTCATTTCAGATTCTAACTCCCAAGTCATTTCCTCAACATCGTGGTTCCTCCACAAAACTTTGACTTGAGGTATAACCTTGGTGCGTAGAATATGTTCCTTCTTATCTAAGATTTGAACATGAACCTCTTCATACGTCAAATCTTCCGCTATTTCGTCCGGTTCTAACTCAATAATGTGGTTCGGGTCTTCCACATATTTACGTAACATGGATATATGAAAAATATTATAAACACGAGACATACTTGGCGGTAAAGCGAGTCTATAGGCTATAGTTCCTACTCGATCAAGGATTAAAAATGGGCCAATGAATCGAGGATTGATCTTTCCTCTCTTTCCAAATCTCGTAATTCCTTTCCATGGAGCAACACGTAACAACACATGATCTCCTATATCGAATTCCACGTCCTTTTCGATGAAGATCAAGATAACTCTTTTGTCGATCTTGTGAGGTTTTTATACGTCACGGATCGTTTGAATCTTTTTCGTAGTCATACGCATCAACTTCGTCCCAACAACGTTGCTTCACCCACCTCATCCAATTATACCGAGAGCGACATTTTCTTCCATACAACGCTCGAATGGAGCCATGCCAATACTTTCTTGATAAGCTGTTGTTGTAGGAAAACTCCACCAATGGTAAGAACTTGTCCCAACTTCCCTTGAAGTCAAGGACACGAGTCTTAATAGATCTTCAAGAGTTTGAATCGCCCTCTCCGATCGCCCGTCGATGCGAGGATGATATGCCGAACTAAATCGTAAATCTGTGCCCATAGCTTTTTGTAAACTAACCCAAAATCGTGAAGTGAATCTTGGGTCTCGATCGTAAACTATGGATACTTTGGGGTATACCATGCGATCTTACAATCTCGCTTTTATATATATACGAGCAAGACGTTCAAGTGTATAAGTTTCTCAGATTGGTAAGAAATGAGCGAATTTGGTCAATCTATCAACATGACCCAAATTGCATTAATGCCTTTGAGAAACCTTGGGAAGACCAGTAACGAAATCCATGGTAATGTGCTCCCACTTTCATTCTGGAATTTCAAGTGGTTGCAATGGACCTTTTGGTACTTGATGCTCCGCCTTAACTCGTTGACATGTTAGACACCTTGAGATAAACAGCGCTATCTCTCTCTTCATATTACCCCACCAAAATGTATGTCGAAGATCATGATACATTTTGGTACTCGTAGGATGGATTGCAAACGGTGTGTTGTGCGCCTCCATCATGATTTTATACTTTAAATTAGGGTCGTTAGGAACACAAAGTCTGGAGTTGACTCGAAATATTCCTTCTTCATCGATTCTTGTTTCCGGCATCGCACCTTCTTGCACTTTCTTCCTCATACACGCATCCGGATTAGGATCTCAACTTGAAAACTTTAATTTTATCAATTAAAGTCTGGTTCTACTCAGATATTTGCCATCATCACGTGGGTCCCCTCGGAGTCTTTATCTCTATCTCCATCCTTTGCAAGTCATACACAATGGGCCTTTGCGTTGACAATATTGCACTCGTACCCGCATATGATCTCCTACTCAATGCATCAGCTACAACGTTCACTTTTCCAGGATGGTATTGGATGGTATGATCATAATCTTTCAACAATTCAAGCCAACGTCGTTGTCGCATGTTAAGTTCTTTTTGAATGAAGAAATATTTGAGGCTTTTATGATCCGTAAAGATCTCCACTTTCTCCCCATACAAGTAATGCCTCCAAATTTTAAGTGCGAAGACAACAGCTGCTAACTCTAGGTCATGAGTAGGATAATTCCTCTTATATTCTTTGAGTTGTCGTGAGGCATAGGCTATGACTTTCCCATGTTGCATGAGAACACATCCTAACCCTTTGCCCGAAGCATCACTGTAGATGACAAATCCCTCCGAACCAAATGGTATTGTCAGAACAGGTGCTGAAATGAGTCTCCTCTTAAGTTCTTAAAAACTCTTCTCATATTCCTCGCTCCAACTGAACTTTGTATCTTTCCGAGTCAGCTGAGTTAGTGGAGTAGCGATTCGAGAAAACCCTTCTACGAATCTCCGATAATAACCAGCTAAGCCAAGAAAGCTACGTACTTCGGTCACTGATTTAGGTTGCTCCCAGCTTTGAATAGCTTCAATCTTTGCTGGGTCAACAGATATTCCATGACTTGATACCACGTGCCCAAGGAATGCTACTTCCTCAAGCCAGAACTCGCATTTCTTCAACTTGGCATAAAGCTTGTATTCACGAAGCTTTTGGAGTATCAGCCTCAAGTGTTACTCATGATCTTCATGGCTTTTGGAATATATGAGGATGTCATCAATAAAGACGACCACAAAGTGATCCAAATATTCTTTGAATACTCGGTTCATCATATCCATGAAGGCAGCAGGAGCATTATTCAATCCAAAGGACATGACTAGGAATTCATAATGCCCGTACCGAGTTCTGAAAGCCGTCTTTGGAATGTCATCTGGCTCTAATCTTCAATTGGTGATATCCTAACGAAGATCAATCTTTGAAAAGAATTTGGCTCCTTGCAACCCGGTCAAACAGTCATCAATACATGGCAATGGGTACCTATTTTTGATGGTGACATGATTCAACTCCCGATAATCAATACAAAGTCGCATACTCCCATCTTTCTTCTTCACGAATAGAACAGGAGCACCCCAAGGAGAAGTACTAGGACGAATAAAGCCAATGTCTAACAATTCCTGCAGTTGAGTCTTTATCTCCTGAAGTTCAATAGGAGCCATTCGATACGGGGCTTTGGAAATGGGTTTTGTACCGGGTTCAAGGTCGATACAAAATTCAATTTCACGCTCTGGGGGTAGGCCAGGAAGTTCTTCAGGGAATACGTCAGGAAATTCAATAACAATAGAAATATTATTCAAAACTGACGTATTTTTGTTTAGATCTATGACGTGGGCTAAGAAAGCTTGACATCCATTTTTCAATAAACGGATAGCTTTATGGCTTGAGATGATAGTGATTGATTTTAATGGTTTGGTTGCTTGAATTCGCATAATAGGTTGATTAGGAATATGAAAGCTAATAACCTTACGAAAACAATCAATTTTTGCATGATGCGTAGTTAACCAATCAATCCCTAGAATCACATCAAATGCAAGTATTTTCAAAGAAATAAGATTGACAGGTAACGTGCAGGTACCGATTTGAATCAAACAAGACTTATAAATCGTGGATGTAATGAAGGTTTCTCCCAACGGGGTTTCAACAGATAAATCAAAATCCAATCTCTCCGGAGTCAAATTTAAACGTTGAGCGCAAGTAGGAGAAATGAAAGAGTGGGTAGAACCGGTATCAAATAAAGTATAAACTTCGCTAGAGTTTATGATTAACTTACCCGTGATGACCTCGTTCAGGTTCCTTGCTTTCTGGGAGGTCACGACAAATGCTCTCCCTTGCACCACCGGCTTTGACTTTTCTCGGACGGCCTTTGGTGCCTCCATCCTAGCTAAACTTTTCTTCGGTGAACGACAAAATCGGGCTAGGTGACCTTCTCTTCCATAATTATAACACGCTTTGGATGGCATTGCCCAATTTGGACTGATGTGTCCCTCCCCTCCACATTTGAAGCATATGATAGGTGGTCTTTCTCCTTCCTTAACAACGGGTGCTGGTGCTGACGTCTTTCCATTATTGTTGAATCTCCTCTTCTTGAAATGTCCATTCTTATTGTTTTGGCCTTGATTTCCACCGAAGTGGTTACCATTTCGCCCGTTGATTCCTCCACGCTTGTTGTCACCGCCGATGATCGCTCTCACCGGTATTATCATTTTTCGGTCGCTTTCTTTTGGTTGCGTTGACTCGTTATCGCGCTCCACCAATCGAGCCATATTTACAACATCTCGAATACAAACACGGTTTATGAGAAATAAGATGTTGACGTATCTCCGACTTCAAACCTCTTAAAACATTCGCGCCCATTCTCTTCATTATCCACCAAGTAGGACGCAAACCGGATAACTCCACAAATTTTGCCTCGTATTATTACTGGCCATATTGTTTTGCTCCAATTTGATAAACTCCACCTCCTTCATGTGACGAATACTTTCGAGAAAGTATTTGTCATTGAATAACTCTTGGAACTTCTCCCAAGACATCTTCAAGACGGCGGCAGTTGAGTACGCTTTACCGATTCCCACCGAAGAATCGCCCTCCGCGCAATATAAAAGGCAAGAAGGGAACCTTTTGCTCCTCGGAGCATCCCAAGACATCAAATATCTTGGTGATCTGCTTTATCCATGCTTCCGCTTATAAGTGGTTTTGGCTCTCCTTAAACTCCGGTGGTCCCGGCTCCTTGAACTGCTTAGCGGTGACCGCCGAGAGTTTCAAGTGTTTCCACCTATATTTTGGACAGAGCGCTCTCGCTTCTTTGTTGCATGAATTGCATAAAGCCTCTGAACAATCCATCATTCATCATTTGGTCAGTGTTGTTGTTTGCATGAGGATTGTCGTCTTCCTGATGCACATTCTCCTTATTATTGATATATGGAGACTCAATGGTCTTTTGTGCTCCATTGCTATTCTCAACATTTTCGGATGTCATTTTCAGATACTTCCACAAAACAAAGGTTAATTGATATGTAACATAATATCTCTAAACTCTGACCAACCAATTTAAATACAAAATAAATTTAAGTAGGTCATACTAGCGAAGGAATTCCCCGTCTCTCCCCTCCTAGTTCTAGTCTCACATCTTAGCCGTGGATCATATCCCTAAGCTTTGATACCAACCATGACGCCCCAAAATTAGGTATACATCACCCATCTTGGGTCGCCAGATACATGGTATGTAATTCAAATACAACTTACTAATACAACTGTCGTGTGTACAATACGACAAAACATAAACCGTGAGTTTGAATACAAATATTGTCTACTA